>NJDC01007789.1:79201-104760 GCA_002245475.1 Calephelis virginiensis | reverse complement strand
GTTAAAAATAAATTACAATTGAAAAAAAGTGCAGTGTCTTTCATTAATTGTAAGTAAATCTAGATAATTTGGTTAACAATAAAATTCGTGACGATAACAATAATGATGATGTTTATAGTAGTTAAACTATAGGCGATTATAAGAATCATGTTGATTACGATTATTGTGTAAACCTTGGCGAGTGCAGAATTTTTTACCACGGAGCTGATAAATAGATAGATAAAGAGAAAATTGGAAAAACAATATTATATTTTTTACATACAAACTATTTGTAGCTTTTAATGTCAGTCGATACATAGTTCGCCGGGTTAGCTAATTGTATATAAAATAGCATATTATTCACGTCTTGGATAGTCAGGTTGTTCAATCTAAACGACAAATTAAGCAACAATACGAGTTTGTTTGAGTTTGTCCAAGTGTAGCATAAATTAATATTAAAATGGTAATCAAGTACAATCAGCTGTGTCTTATGGCGCAAACGAGATGCTCCAACTATAAAGCAAACACTTTTAGATCACCCACAAAAATGTAAAGGTCTTTTTACACCACATTAGTTGCCATGTAAAAAATTGTCGTATTTAATACTTTTTTGTATGCTTATCTAACTTAATAAGTTTAATAATATGTTATTTACATATTACTAAACTTTACTATTTATTAATTCCGTGCAGACATTGTTTATTATTTTAATAATAGCATGTAAATATTAATGATTTGTAAGGTTATTTTATCGTAAATGAAAGTTAAAAATAGAAATGTTTTACTTAGAAATGTATTTAACCCTTTTGTGCAAATATTGATGTTATAAAAGACAATCTGATTATTATAATTGTAGTTGGATTTGTCACCGAGTAATTGTAAATTTGTCTACTCCTAAACATAAATATCTACGTTTTTAAAGTTAATTTATAATATCCTATAGTTGCTTCGTATTTTTTTTCTCGATTTTTTACTTATATAATTAACTTAAATAATTTTTGTGGATTATAACTACAAAAAACCGCTTTCTATTTCGAAACTATTTCGTCTAAGTCCATGAAAATATCGTCATTATCAAATTTATACGAGTTTATCTCAACATCATAATTCCTTACAAGATAAAAGTAATCAAAATCCACACATTATTGGCGTAATTATTGTTTACTGACTTAAGAAACATATTTTTTTCTGAAGTCGATTAAAAATGAAAGTTTGACTAGTTCACAATCGGTTCTAAGATTCTACAGAGCGTGTACAAAGTCCTTAAAATGACAATAGTGTAAAATGACGAAGTGATTTACCACTTGAGTAATCTAAAATTATGATTAAAATATTTATGACACAATGATAAAAATATTTTTACATAAAATATTCCTTTTATTGTATTGTATATTTTCTTTTAAAATTTTCGTAATGTAAAATGAACTATGGTAATTTACAGCATCTACGTGTGCAAATCTGAAGGAAATAAACAAAACTGTACAAAAACCGTATCTCTTAAAAATATCACTTACCATCGGGTGACCCATTCATTAGTTTTGTTTCTGTTCTGTAAAATAATAAAAAAATATCTAAAATAAAGAATAATTTAGAAAGTTATTGAATAATTACGTTTTTGGCGTTGTCTATAAATATATTTTTCAATATTTTAGTTATTACAGTTGATGTGTACATGTTCAACTTAAATTTTAAGCCAAAATTTAAAAAAAAGCAATTTATCTCTGAGGAACAGAGATAAAAAACAAAAAATAAAGAAATAAAAAGTCAGAGTCATAGGCTGTCTATAAAATATTGATTATAATAAAACTCCTTTTTAAACTGCTTTTTCAAGCATCAATAATGTCTATGTTATTCTTTCGCAAGCAATTTTTTTTTCGACCTGTGTTTGTATTCTTTTATTAAATTTCTTCTTTTGTGTATTATCTTAACATTGGTAAACAATTTTTAATTTAAATTTCTTCAGGAACAATTGTATTTTTTTTAATTTACTGCTTTTTTGACATCTTAAACATCATTAAAGTATTTTCTATGTGTTAGAGAAATTAGTATCACCATGCGTAATCGATAGTATCGCCTCGTAGCCTATTACCGCCACGTCGTTAGTGTTTGCCACAGCTTTGCTTAGATTTAGAATATCTGGGTAGGCGATTAACTTACTTATGCCAAAAGCAATTAGTCTGGCTTTAGATTAGCCATATGTGATTGATATCTTTGATTTGTTCAGGTGACGTGCATGGCTTTCCTGTAATCTATCTGCTTTTTTGGGTTGCAATACCAAAACAATATTACAAAACATAATTTACCCGTGATGATCCGGGCTCCTTTGCAGAATAGACGATCTTTTTTGCCACGAAGCTGCTTGTAAAAGGCGAGCATACGCTTATCGTCACTAGAATCGTGGCATCTGACTAGGTGGTAGAGTTTCGCAGCGACTCGTCGGGATCGGTACCACCGCCTTACATATTTCTGCCGCCTTAACGTCAGTGCTGCCGTTGACTTATTCTAGTTCGGAGGATAATGTAGCCGGTAAACTTACTTTTTCTCGAGGCCTAATATCCCGGCCTCAGGTTGACAACGCATCATTACCACCTTTTGTGTCTCTAGGCGGCGTGAATTTCTTATTATCAGGAAATCCATCTTCTTGTTTGCTTTCCAATATTATAAAAGAACGACTATGTAAAATACAGGGATCAAACGTTAAAACAAAAAGTGTTAAACTAAAACGGCTATTAGACGAGACAGGGTATTTGCAAGCGGAATCATGGGCAGGTATTGACGGCATAAATAAGCGTAAAATAACAAATTTATGAGATATTTAAGCATCATCACTCTATACTCATCAACATAAACAACCAACTTCCATTTGTTATATTATGTCGTCTAGTTCTTGTGACTAACATTTTCCTATAGAAAGTCACTTACAAATTTTAACCAAAACGTAATTTTTATTAAAAATTTCTCCCCTGCTCTAGTTTTATATCTATTAGTCTTAAATATGTATAAACTTTTAACTACACTTTATTACACGACGTTTTGATATGTAAAATTAGAATAATTGACGTCATAATTATTTAATCTTTTGTAAATCGCCTGTTGGAATTGATATGAGAATGGTAGTTGATAATGGTAGAATATAACAGTAGTTTATAATAGTTTTCAACATTATGTATTTCGATTTTAGACCAAATTGGAACGATGAGATAAGATACCAAATGAAGCAAATAGGAGTTGCCCACATCTTCATCCAACTAAAGCTATTCATTTCACCCTCGGGTATCCGCTGAGATGTTGAGATATTAAGATAATAAGTAACCTTATATGCTTAAATTTTTTAAATCTTTTTACCCGTCTTAACCCACCATTTAAATATTATCATTAATTTTAAAGTATTGTTCATATTTGTATAAGTTTATTAAAATATATTTGCACACAGTCAAAGTCTGGCTAAGAGTAATCATTTGAAAGTTTCTATACTTCTTATCGTCGGTGCTTGGTGGAATTCCATTCTTCATACAATTTATTTACAAACACTTGTACTTTCCACAATATATTTTTACTTTTTATTTTTATAGTTAAGCCAACCGGTTTCGCTATACAAGCATCATCAGTAAAAAGTAAAAATATATTGTGGAAAGTGTTTGTAAGTAAATTGTATTAATCATTTGAAGGTGGCTTAGTAGCAGTAAAAGTTAAATTATTATTCAAAACTTTTTATCTACCAGCCCGTACGAGGACTACTTAGAACTTAACCTACTAAAGAACTTAAACTACTAAAATAAATTTTGCTAGTTTTTATTAAGCAAAATATATACTTCATCAGACATTTAGAAGAGAAAAACAAGATGCTTTGTTTTTTTTTAAAAATATACCTGAAGTAATATACGTCGTCTACAGTCTGTCCTAGCCAATATGTTGATGGGATGTTGTCTTATTGGTAACTCTGCCTCAATATTATCCTTCTCCATCTTCTCAATGTTTTTCTGTTTTTGCATGATAAGAAAGCGAACAAGCTTACGGCTCCCAGAATGGCAAAAGACCGTTTCCTATAAGCACAATAGACGTTATAGGTGAGTCCTATCCTGCGACTGATGTGTTAAGCCAGTGAGTCTACTGGTTACCCGACCCTCTGGAACGGAACGTAACACTATCATATTTATCAGAAATATGTAGGGCCGTGAAAGTAGGGGAGCCCGCAATGATAAATGTGTAGTAACTCCAGCGTCATGGGAACCCATTGGACTTTGTCGATTCAATAGTGGAGAGTAAAAAAGGTCATGTGAGGTTTTTTCTTTTGAGAGATGCTTTGAGTGTCTAGAAGCTAAAAGAACAATTACAGACACTTGATCATAACCGAGCTCATTAAATATTAACTGTGTTTATACCTAACTAGCTGCTACCTGCGGCTTCGCCCGCGTTTTCACAGAAACCCGGTGTGCGATCGGGATTAAAAATAGCCTATATGTTAATCCAGGTCACAATCTATCTGTCTTCCAAATTTCAGACAAATCCGTTCAGCCATTCGAGCGTGAAAGAGTAACAAACATCCATACATCCATACTTACAAACTTTCGCATTTATAATATTAATAGGATAGGCTTTGTTTTATTATTTAATAATAATATTGGCTTGTGATAAACTCGCCATACCTAGTTTAATCTGACATACTTGAGTATATTTTCAAGCCAAAAAAAATTAGACAGACAACTCTACATCCGCGTCTCTATATTGATATTTGATACATAATGGAGCTGTTTAACAATGGTTCAGGGTATCTCCCATTTGTTAATCTGACTAAAATCCCCTCCCGGGCTCCCCTACTGTGGGTCCTTATCGAGTTTCAGTACGGCACTCTACCACCAGTGGTCTTATTGGTAATGACCTATTTAATCCTTGCTCGTCTCTGACTAGCTGCCCGGCAGAAAAGCAGATGGTCAATTCTACATAGGCGACCCGAACCAACAATAGAACAACAAATCTAATAAGAATCAAGACATAACTAGCACTGTAGTTATGATGACAGAAATAATTAAGGTGATTTCAAACATGGCGAGCCATCGTTTTGTCCGAATGATTATACCAATCGAATCCATTATTCAAAAATATTTAATATTTGCACGAGCAGCAAAAATAATAATATAAAGTATAAACCATAGATTTGCTATAGAATTCAACGATGTCGGTCATTTTAATTGGCAGCAGGGTTTCAATTCTTGCATAAACAATCGTTTGCAGCACTTTTTATTCCTCTCTAGAACATCAACATATTGTAATGATGCTTTGCGGTAGGTAAATTTTTCTGAATTATTTATCAAAGGCTTACCGGTTTAGTGTTTAATAGTAAATAGGATTCTTCGTGTTGATCTCAAACTTCATTAAAGAGTTTGGGCATAAAACATAGGCAAATATCTTTCTTGAAAAAACACGACTGTTGCAACAATTTATTTTTGAAATATCTGTGTATCAAAAACATTTAATCATACATATTATACCACATTGTACATAGTGCTCAAATACTGGCATATTTATAGATAGAAATAAAATGTTCATACATATCGATTAAAAACTTGGATAAAATAATGTCAGTGAACTGGAACTAGTGAAATAAAGTAATTAATGAAAGACGTGAGACAATTAAAATCGTAATAAAACATATAACTAACGCGAACGGTTGAAACGCCGATTTTGATAAATTTCGTATATATCAGATTTTTTAAATTAAGACAACCAATCCTTAGAATATATACGAGTACTAGGTACCTTAAGTTGTCCTCGTATTGCACCATAGCAATAATTTTAGCGCGGTGAAGCTGCAAAAAACCGACTTCGGTCTCAATATGTAGATTTTTGACTTGGTGGCAATAGGATGGACCTCCTCCATAATGCGTTTGTTTGAATACAAATTGCATTTTTAAAATCGATTCAGAAACGACGGAGAAATCGATTACCTTAAAAAAAAATTAGGATTTGAACATACAAGTATAACCTCTCCTTTATTCGTAATCGTTCGGAAGATAATATACATTTATAATAATATTTTAACCGAACATAACGTGTATGCAAAAATGTAAAAAATTCTCGTGAGTTTCGCTATTATTGTCATCATACACCGTAAAATTACCACCTTTTGTGTACATTTCAATAAAAGATTGAAAGTGTAATGCACTTTTATAATGATAAAGAATTATACCCGTACACCAGTGATTTGTTGCGAACATTCTTATGAATTATGTAGATAAGTTATGCTAAACGCCATTCGCGTTCGCTTTGATTTTTTTAAAAGGTTGAATCATTCACGCTTAGTGGAGAAGTTCCTTGATGCTAAAAAATGCTTATAGATTTAAGGTGTGGCAATTAAAATACAATATGATCAAAAGTAAGCATCCTATAAAAATACATTAATAAATACCTGAAATACATATTATTTAGTTATTGTATATTTTATATTTTCCATAGTCGGTGCTTGGTAAAACTTCCAAATTTTCATTAAGTTAAGTTAACTTAAGTACTAGCCCTGATGATGCTGTCAGGCTATTTATAAACCGTTAGGCTATTTATAAAACAATAAATTAAAAGTGATACGTAAAACAGTACAAGTGTTTCTTCTCTTAAAAATATGAATAGTTATTTTATATTGATCAAGTCTAGACATTGAGGTAATTTATGTGAATGTACCATTAGGATTAATCCAATTTGACTTGACCCATCTCTCCAAAATCTTTACTAAAGGTGTGCTGAGACCATAATCATTGTGACTGACATCATCCAAAATATTTCTTATGTAGTAAGTGCAATTATTAAGTTTGGTAACTTTTCAACTTTCGAGATATGTCAATAACTACCATGTCAACAATTAATTACCCGCTTACCCTGGGTTTGATTTTTGAAAATGTTTCAGAAACGGGTCTATCTATATGTGCATCAATTTTCTATCAAAATTGGAATAGTGATTTAGCCGTGAAAGCAAAACAGACATATATAATTTCGTTTTATAAAACTGTTTGGATTCTTTCACATTATTTTCTTATTAGATTTCAATTTCAAAATTAATCTAGGAAATACATAACATTACTAGATATATCTTTACGCTGAGTTCCTAATGGGATAGACAGAGCGTACCGCATGCTAAATTTCACGATCCTGGCAGACCTGACTGGTTTCTTCCACATTCGTCCTTCCTTTCCTTCCTTTTCACATAAACACGCCGGTTTTGGAGACTCATGATACCACCTTCGGTTAACAGAGCGAATTAATCGTAGAATGTCAACCTATGCCTTTTCTCATTTTAACACCAACAATTTAATTCAATCCTACTCTTTTTTGGAACTCACTGTTAATAGATATATCGCATTAAATAGAGCTAAATAACAAAATACAATACTACGTATTTTTATTTTAGCACTTGACCTGTGCTTAGGATAAATTTTCTATAAATTTTAAAGAAAGAAAAAAAAAAAATCTGTCTGGGGCGAAATTTTTTCTTTCTTTAAAATTTATAGAAAATACAATACTTTTTGTTACAATTTTATTATTTTTTTACATTTCACAGATAGGTCTTTCTTCTTCTTCATATTTCATAATTAATTTTTAAAAACATGTACTGACTAAGAAATTATTTGAATTAGCAATACGTTTTGTTATTGAACTCAATACGGTACTAGCACAAAGTAAATAGTAGCATTAAAGTACAGAAGACTGAGTCTTCAGTTTTGCAAACGCAACTTTGTGTATAAATAGTAATGCATGCAAGCAAAATTGAAACTTATGACGTCAAGTAAAAGCTCAAGCTACACTCAACGCCTTAGAAAATAACGATGGCGGTGCGGCGATATCAAATGTTGTTAACTTGGTTTCAGGTTTCCAAAATGAACTATTTTGTATTTTAACGTAGTATTTAAAATAAACATTTTATGGAAATTAGGTTTTTCTGTTTTGTCATTAAATAGGTCATAAAACATTTAATATCTTACAGATGGATTTGATTTTTTTATATTTTTATATAAAAATAGTATTTGTGTTGCCGAAAAAAGAGAGATATGTTCACATAGTAATTGCATGAGCTTAGTGGAGTGACCGAAAAAGAAAATCACCGAAGTTACAGAGACGAAGGTCAACGTTGGAGAACAACCTGCAAGACGTCTGTCCGGTCTGTCATGACGAAACACTGTATTCAAAGGTAAAATGTAACTTCTGTTATAACAAAACACGTTACATGTTTTGATAATTTTATCCAGCTTCTCGGGTTCGATTTGCGACGGGGGCAGACATGTATGTGATGAACACTTATATGTCTGCATTTTCGGGTCTGGGTGTCTATTAAATTTAATCTGGTATCTGTTTAAGTATTTCTGTGTATTATCATCGTTGAATAAAACCTGTAACACAAGCATATAATTTGCTTACTTATGGGTTAGATTTGTATTTTAGTGTTTCTCAGTATTAAAAATTGTTTTTTTTTAATTCCTACCCGCGTATACATACTTAAGCAAACTCATTTTTGGGGTTCCGTAGCCAAATGCCAAAAAACGGGGTCTTCATAGAATTATCATGTCTGTCTATCTGAATGTCTATCCTTCCATATCTCACACCACTTTTTTTGAAACAATAAAAACTATACTGTTGAAACTTGAAACTTAAATTTATAACCAACAAATTTCACCCCAAACTTAGAACTTGTAATGATAATGAAGTTTTAAATATGTTTTTTTTTCAAAACTGAATAGTCTGCACAAGAGACACTTCCAAATTGGTACAATAAGTGGTTACCATGTGAACTTCCACCGAAAATAGGCTTGAACGAGATCTCGAGAGTAGTTTTTTTCTAATACATCATGAATCGTAAATTCATTTCTTATCCTTGAATTTTATGCATAAACCAATATTTTGTAATAATAAATCTGTAATAGATGCCTAATAATACAATTTGTTTAATTAAATTGAAGTTACAACGAACCACAATAACCCTTACTTGCTGCTACGGAATCCTTCATGGGCGAGTCCGACTCGCACTTTGCCGCTTTTATAGTGTTTTTAGTTTGGTGTTTGGTTGGTAACCAAAAAGGTTATCAATTAATCTATATGTTCTGAGATTTTTCGGCTAACAGATGTTAGTCTTACATCAATATGCAAGTACCCTGCTCTTTAACTTTGCCGTGTGTTAGCATTCCAGAGAAAGAATCCTCTGTGTAAAATATCAAGTGATACGTTTTTTAACATGCCTTTATTACAAGTAAATGCGTTAGGTCGCAAGCTTTAATATTTCAGCCACCCTGAGCATAATCTCGAAAGAACAAAGTCCCTTAATATGGTGAACGTGTAGAATATTCAATCTCTTACGGAGCAGAATCTTTGTTAGTATACTTTTAGAGCAGGTATTAAATCTATACATACTTACCAACAATTTAACAGTAGATTATGCCAGTTCGATAAATAAATATATTTGTGCCCGTATTCGAAGTTGTAGGAAGATATACAAATAGAGCACCCACGATTTGCCAAAGTTACATACGATCTATGTACAGTATATTATATTGTATTGTACCTATTATTCCCACGTTTTTTTTTTAATTGACTGTCTGTCCCAGGGACAACGCAAAACCTACCCATTGAACCTATTTTTACTAAATTTTGTGCAGTACCTCTGTAGTAGTTGATATGCTGGGTCAACATATATTCTACATTTTAACTTACTGACATTTTCAATTTTAAAGTTATTTCATTAGTTTGGATCAAAAGAAACAACTCTTAAAACTCAACTTTTGAAGCACAATTTATTGACTCTTTACACTACACGACAGAGATTTCAAAGAAATTTGTACAAAAATGGAGAGTTTTAGGCGAGCTTATCTCTAATAAGAAAACCGGCCAAGTGCAACTCGGACTCGAGCACAAAGGGTTCCGTGCTATCATCAAATAGCAAACTTAGTAGGTTTTCGATACACATCCGGGCAGCATGACGACGCTCTCGAAAATAGGCGCGGCTACGGCTCGCTCCGTGATGTTACCTGTTTGTTAGCTGTTACCTGATGTTAGTGGTCACATACCTATTATAAATTTGATCACGACCCGACCAGTGTTTTTTGAATCACCTATCTAGATACCTATATAAAAAATTAGTTTATACCCGTTTCGCGTGGTCTTCTCATCAGTTCGGCTAATTCTTTTTTGTTGCGTTATATATAATCAGAAGTAGGTTCTTATGAAAAAAGCTCGAGAAAACTACAGGGAAAATAGGAAAAATAATGTTTTATTCCATAAGAACTGTAGTGTTACTGTAAAGCGATACAAAGTTCGTCAGGTCGAGTAGTACTTAAAAAAGCATACATTTTCAAGAACAAAAATGACATGGTGTCACAAAAATTTGTTGCAGATAATCTAGGAATCATTAGCTGTATCGTTGGCAATGAAATTGGATTCGGCCTTTTTCTTCAGTTTTATTGCGCTATAACTACATTATTCGTTATTTCTAATCAATATTTTTATGTTGTTGAGTGGCAATCAATCAGAGTAATCCTGATATTGAGAAACACACAAAAATACGCATAACGCAATTAGCGCACCGTTCGACAGCTGCCGACCGACTACTAGCGAATGTCAACCTTAACGTCTATAGATTGACTGGCATAAATATTTTATAAACAAAAATCGAAATTAATGTGTTTTTTAGTTTTAGTAGGTATCTGTGAATATCGTAGTGATTCATGTTATAGGCTAAAGCGACATAAAAATGAGTACTACTATACTATACTATTTTTGATGTATTAGGGATGTGAAAACTCCACTACTCGATAGTGAAATAGATAATAAGATTACTGATTTATTCAGTAATCTTTCCTCTTTGCTGTTGTTATAGCATAAGTGCTGGCCATTGACTTTTAAATAAATCCATTCCCAGTAAACATTCAAAAAATATACTAATTATCATCTAAAATGATGTATTTTACCATAAGGAGATACGTCTTCCTGGTTGCCTTTTTTATGATGTTTAGATCCAGCAATGAATTGTTTTACTATTAAGCTAAAATAACTAATATGGACATTCTTGAAATAAATCTTAATTTTTTAAAAACAAACGTTAAATTTGTACGTGAAATATATTCAAATCAAACGTGTTTTGATAGAGGTGTATTAAATAATGTAAAGATCGCATTCTTTTAATTTTAAAATATTGAGTCTTTTATGTTTAAGAAAATAGCAGACTTAATACTTGAATTTGTATAATTTGTAGGGGTATATCTAAGTAAAAATAATGAAGCGCAGTAAATATTCAAAACCGACTTCAACTGTTACATTATTTTCCCTGCGTTTTTCCGGGCTCCTTTGCAGAAAAGACCATATGCCTTTCTGCCAGGCAGCTCGTAAAAGGCTAGCATAGCCTTATCGTCACTAACACCGTGACATCTGACTAGGTGGTCGAGTTTCGCAGCGACTCACCCGGATTAGTACCACCGTCTTACCTATTCCTGCCACTATAACGTCATGACGTGTTCCGTTTTGGAGGTTAAGGTAGCCGGTAAACTGACTGCTCGAGGCCTAACATCCCGGCCTCAGGTTGGCAACGCACCATTACCATCTTTGGTGTCTATAGGCGGCGTGAATTTCCATCAGGGAATCCGTCTGCTTGTTTGCCTTGCAATATTATAAAAAAAATTTATAACGTCGCGTTAACAATTATTTTTTCAGAAGATAGCAAATGGTTCCGACATAATTCTACATAAATTTTATCAACATCCTACGAGTAGTTTTTGAGTTACACTTAATAATGCATACATTTTTGATGAGGTCGTCAAGATAAGTGGAAAATATATTATATATATTATACTTTATAACTCAAAAACTGCTAATCGAATTATGATAAAACTAATATAAAACTACCTCGTCATCATGACCTATCTGTCTGAAAAAGAACAATCACAATATATTGACCGAGTAATTGCGTAACAAACCTGCAAATAACGTACAATAGAATTGAGAACTTCCTACTTTTGGAACCGGTTAAAAATATTAATGTTTAGATGCAAATACTAGAGGCTAAGTCTTTTTCGTCTTATTCAATGTTTGTAAAATATCAATGTGCGTAAGTGCATGAATTTGTTTTGATCGCCTCGTTGATCGAGTGGCTAGCGTACACGCCTAACTACATCGACCAATCGCGAGGCTCGGGTTCGATTCCCCACGGGGGCAGGCATTTGTGTGAACTTCACACTGTGAAGAACATTTAAATGTCTGCATTTCCGGGTCTGGGTCTTTATTAAATTTATTCCGGTATCCATTTAAGTATTTCTATGTATTACAATCGTTGACTAAAACTCATAACACAACCATATAATTTGCTTACCTTGGGGTTAGATTCAATTTGTGTGACTTGTCCAGGGATATTTATTATTATTTATTGAATATTCATTCCTAAGAGATGTTGTCAACCAGTTTACATTTGATTTTTAAATAAGTATATCATTCGCAATTAATACTTAATTGACCAAGAAACTACACGACTCGAAAATGATTTGTATTTATCATTAAACCCGAACATTCATTAAAATCGATACTTACTTATGTATGAAGATAAAAATCAATTGCTGCTAATACGATGTAGGTATTTTTGATAACTGATACATTGTGATACCAACTGTACCATCAACTTCATTTTACTCTTTTATTTTTAGTATTAACTTTATTAATACGTTAATCATGAATTGCCTATATAGCTATTTATATTAATGACACTAGGTGCTTGTTCCGGCGTTCGTATGGTATTTTTTTTAATCATAATTTGAGATGTAAGCTATCCTATCTTTCAAGATGGATTAAAGTGCACACGGTGTTCAAATGTGATTGAAATCGGTTAAATAGTTTAGGAGAGTCACGTAATTTATGTATATTAAAAGTTTTAATTTGATTAATTTAACCAAATATTTTACTGTGTAATAATTATAAATGTTTTGGCATAGATAATAGAGAAGTTATAGTACTTAGTAGTTGCAGTTAGTAGTTGTTGTAGTACTTGCAACTTGTATTACAGTAGCTATGGTAGCATATTGACTATATATAATTTTATGAATAAGATACACTGAGAAATAAAAAATACATCTTACCATATCATATGAAATTATAGGGTAAAAATTTATTTAAAAAAAATAAGAAACTCAATTTACCATATCCCATTGACGAGTCCATAAAAACAATCGAAATAAAGGAATGGTAATAGAAAAACGTAAAAAGTCATCGGTCAATAAATGAGAGCCGCGCGTCGGAATCAACGCCAGTCAATACATTCTAATCAGTGATTTATTGGCCCTAATCCTCAGCAGAGCACAAATAAGCTATCTTGTCGACTTAATGTTGTATCAGCTCAGGCGTGAAACTCCCGCGCACCACTAAGTGGTCCTTCCAGTTTCCACTCGAAATATTTTAATAAGGCCTCACTGCTCACGCACCCAAATAAAAACACATACACGTATTAAGACTGCTACATAGCGTTGGGGTTTCGAATGACATTGATATTTTAGTTAACATATTGTTAGCACCACATTTTTGTCAAATTAATTTATTTGTGGTCTCGTATTCGATTTATATTGGGTTTCCTTCTTGTTTTATGAAAACGTTAACATTATGTATTTATATCTTCTCAGATTAGAACAATTTGATAGTAAGATAAGTCATTGTTGTCATATATAGTATAAATATTTGAAGTACTAATAAAATATAAACATGTCGTTTATTGTTGTTTTCGACAGAATGAAATTTTTACATTCGCTACCACAATATACCTATGTTTACAGTAAAACAAAGCAATTATTTCAATAAAACTAAATAAAACTTTTGGTAATACCATAATTTGTAACATATTTTATACTCATAATATAATAATATCATTAAATAATTATTAATATCAAATAATATAACATTTACAATATAAAATTTATAAACATTCCTGGACAAATGGCATAAAATAATATAATCCTAAAGTAAGGGTACTTCAATCTGTGTTTCAAAAATGATGCAAACAAAATTAATTTGTAATGTTTGAACAAATTAAGCTCTACGCTATCTTATTACTAACACGAACATTTTACTAAACCTCAAACCCTTTCATAGACATCTTATTTATAACAGAAGTGACACTAAGATTTTACGATTTTACGTTTTCGCTCTGAACGGTGTTAATTTATTGAACGTAGGCAGATAATATGACTTTTTATCCGTTATTGAAACGATTACACCAGAAATTATACGTTTAGTCCTATCTTTGTTGCTTACTTTGTGTGAAGGCATTAAATTATAAACCTTATCGGTTTTATATAAGGATACCTTTTGAATTTTTAATCAAACAAGACATTACCTTCTGGACAAAATCACCTTAAGGTATCGCTAATAAAAAGTGTAAAGTTATGAAGCTATGCCACTTGCATTAATTTCGATGCTTAACCTGATAAACAAATTATGGCGTATTAAGTTAATAGCTTAATTTATAATTGAATGTATTACGATATGTTCATAAGAATGCATTGTTACGATCGGCCTTTAGCATATCTGGACGTACTTAACGACAAATTGCGTGAATAAAATATGTCTTCGAGAATGCGACACCTTAAATGTTCAAGTATTCATTTTGTTTTTAAAACTTAACGGACCTGTTTTGTGTATTAAATTTTGTTATTGCTTCACAGCAATGCCTTGTTATTTTCTGCAATAAAAATCGTGATGTTTAGCATCGAGTCAAAAATTTCGTGTTTATGACTTTGATTAATATTGTAGGATATGGCATTACTAAGGATCAAATATAAAACTCGTTTTGTGACCATTAGCCAATTTAAGGCCTACAAAGTCATAAGAAGTATACGCTAGCGCCACACGACAGCTAATAAGATTTATTATTATAGAATGATACCTAATAAGATATAAAAGGTCAAGACAAAATAATTAATTCGCAACTTCCCATTAAAAAGTAATAATTCAAGAAATCTCATGATTTCTAATATCTAAGGTTTATTATGTTAATTCCTTACTATTCACTTTTCTAAGAGCAATTCTAAACCCGTTTTTCTATATTGAGTACCGAAAAAAATGGTTCATTCCCACTTTATTTCCTTACTAGAACTTTGTGGCAACACCTATCAAATTACAAAGTATTAAACCTTTTTTTTACATCTTATTCTAGCTCTTTTTATTTTAAAGTGAGTGTTTGTAAGAAAGGAGGGAAGTTTGTTACTTGTTCAAGCATAAACTACGGAATGGATTTATGTAGATAAAACTGCAGAAATATAGTTAATGCATCAGAATAACATGAAGGTTACAAGTTATGAAAAAAATAGTACGTGGGCAAAGCCGAGAGTGGAAGCTAGTGTTTCGCATGTCGCTTGCATTTTAATAAAGTTTGTGTTATGTTTATTATTAATGAAACTTATTAAACAAATCTGACATTTTTTGACTATATATTTTTTTAAAAAATGTTAATCGATTTCTCCGTCATTGGATTACTGAATTAAAAGAGCACTTTTTACTTTCAAAATATATTTCCAAGAAAGGAATAAAGGAAAGGAACTTTCAAGGAAAGAACTTCAAAATCGAAGTCAGTTTTTTGCAGTTTTACTGTGCTTATGTAACCCCTGTGCTAAAATAATAATAATGGCACCTTGTCACACAATCCAATTTTACAATTTTATTTGTTAATCTACATCGATATTATAAATTTGTTGGCATATTTTTCAAATCCATCAATATTTTTAATGGTTGGTAACATCACCAGTGGTACAAAATTGAACAAGGGTGTTAATTAACTCCTAAAGAAAACCAAAGATATGAATGAATAAATTAAAGTTATAGCTTTAACACGAGGCCAATTCGCTGATTACACATAGTGGTTGTATAACTAGCTCACTATAATTTTTCTGGTTTTAAAAAAAATCACGATAGCTCCAATATGATTACAAATTGTTTTTGAATAGCAGCGAAGACAGCCATAAGTAATAATGCATTGTGGTTACACAACAAGAGCCTTCACACGCTGCTGGCTATCTTCTATCACTTTAATAAAAGCACCCTTTGAGTCATATTAACGACACATGCTATGAATTTTCAATAACATGAAATCATACAAATGTGATGCCTCAGGCAAATTATGAAAACAGAGTAAAAAATGAATAGCCTTTTCAAGGCGCAAAGCCTTTGCCAGACTCGAATAACCGCAGCAATTTGTCCTTATTTTTATAATTGATTATAAGTTCTCTCAGTAGATTGTTAAAGTTAAAGTTATTTTTGCAAAAGTTAAGTTACAACTAGTAGACTAGTGGGCATTATTATATTGTAGCCAGAAATAGTAAAAATGACTTAACAGAACTTATGAATGTATGGCCAGGACCCTCCTAAAGAGGCCAAAGATTTCAATTCATAGTCGTTCAAATAGTAAAATAAGGAGAAACTATTTCTTTAACACTTCGCTAACAATTTTTTTTAATTAACGTTTAAAAGTTTGTTAAATTGTTATTAACAAACTTTCTAATCGACGATAAGAAACAATAAAAAAAAGATATATAGATTTGTGGTCATCATTTCAATTTATATTCATTTGTATCAAGGTTCAAATATAATACAAGCGCTAAAATTATACGCATCAAAGAATTTTAACGCAATACGCTTTTACGCAAACTTTCAAAATTACCATCCTTATTTTTGTAATTATTGTAATACATCATTTCAAGTCCATTCTTTGAAGATGATATTTTTATTCCAGTTCCTGTATCACCGTCATCATCGGGCGGTGGTGGATCCAGCACACCATTGTATCCGGGCGCTACATCACATCCCTTATCATCGCTGTTGTCGCAACAGAGGCTTCTAGAACTATCACGCTTCGGTTTGAGGCACTATGACATTGCACATCATGTCCTATCTCAACAAGGAGCTGTCACTAAATTATTAGGTAATTTTTAAATATAATATTGAAGAAAAGTCGGTTAAGAACGGCAACTTTTGACAGGAAGGATGATTGATAATATCTCGTAAATGAGTCTAACAGCTCTCCATCTAATTTTTGTTCGTTTGACATACACAGTTGGAGTTTTGGTACGATCGAGAAAAATTAAGGATTTTATAGTTATTGAATTTAGTGCATTCACTCTTATAAAGATATTCACGCCAAGTCCCGTACGAAGGAGGCAGAGAGATACCTACCACGTACGGGACAAATTTCAAGATCCTTGCACACCTGCCCAGCTTCCTCCACATTAATAAACTCTTTTCATACAGACAAGCCGATTCCAGAGACTTAGCACCACCCTCAGAAAAAGCCTGAGCGATCTGGTCATGGAATGTCAACCTTAGTCTCCCCAAGTATCTGCATCCATTCCATTCGCACTGTATGTCTGTTTTGTCAATATTTCTTCTGTCATTATTTCCACTTGTCCAGACCAAGGGAGCTCGCCCTTTATCATTTTAATATCAGCACTTTGTTTTAAGTCCACTCCTTATAATTTAGTAAATGTCACAAGTAAAATGACTCAAATGTACATAAATGACTAATGGTAGATACTAACGACAATTCCGAAAACTAAAAATCAGAATTCCTATCTCAAAATTGCTTTAAATATGACACCCCTATAAATATAAAAATAAGAATTAAATTTTGTATTTACGTTGGTAGGTTATGTATACGTATAATGTAATATTTTATTTATAACACGAATTATACTAGTCTTTAGATACTAATAATAAAAAGGAAATATTTGATTGTTGGTTTGTTTGAATGATTGTTTATTTGTTTGTTTTTTCTTAATAGGCTCTGAAACTACTGGACTGTTAAAAAATATATATCTTACCATTAAAAGCAGACATTATAGCTGATGAACAAAGGCTACATTGTTTCTAATGAAAATTAGAAATTTGTTCACCCGTGCGAAGTCGGGACGGGGTGCTAGTGTACTATACAGTATAAGTATATATACATTGAAATATAGAGTCAAGTGCCACATATGAACGCTAGAAAGGTGATAATAATTGATAAACCAACTTCTGCCTACTGGGTATCGCTTCCACTGTAATTAGCACGTATGTTATTTATGGACTCCCAGTCGGATCTCCAGGACTGTATTGATTTATACAACCAATCTGGAGAAATGCCTCGCGGTCCGCTATTGCCTGCAACTAAGTCATTTGGTATAATTACTGCAACGTGTAGAATAGAATAATGAAGAAATTTAACAGGTGCGTGTTTTCTAAAGATTCCTTCCTAAGAAAAAACTTATGCACTTTCCATGTTAAAAATAAGCGATATTGGCTTTACTGACCCTTACTCTTAAGTTTACCTAGAGGGAGCCTGCGTCAGAGCCTTTTTGGTCTAGTGGTTCAGTTGTTGGACTTGACTGCATGAGGTCCCTGGTTCAAATCCCGGGTCGGGCAACAAAGATAAAATTTGGTTTTTACAATTCTCTAATAAAAAAATGTTGCTCGGGATTGGATACGTGTCCGGTTGGCGATAGGCTTGCCACCTATCACATTATGGGATTTAGTGTCTTCGGCTAGTCGTGGGTGCCCTGGTTGTGCCTCTGCCTACCTCTTCGGGGATATGGGCGTGAAGATACTTAAAGTAGGGTGCACCAGCGAGCAGGTGAAGTTGACTTGAATCCGTAAAGTTGTCAGTGTTATTTTTTGATTGACTTGATTGGTGATGCCAAAAACATGATGATTTTGATGATTATCAATGTAACAGTCATACAAATAGGAAATAAACAGTGAATGAACTGTGTAAATGTTAATAAAATTTGGTACCTCTTTGATTACTACTAAAATAGGATACGCCAGAACTAAGAATCGTTAAATTCGTATTTGTGTAATAAATAATTAATTAGACCGCCAACAATTCAAAAAGCGCGAACACAAAAAAAGAAGTTTGAATGGAAAAATCTAGTTATCCAAATTTAATTTATAAATAAAATGTGTGTTAAATTAATTAAACACCTACTTTTCTTATAAGGATAAATCATACGACAGATGGAATGAAATTTGGAAATATATACTAGCGAGAAAATTCTTATATAAGAAGTTTCATGTCAGTTGAAGCGTTAGTTAGCGGTAGCTCTAGTATTCCTCTTTGAACAAAACGATCACTGGTATAATATTGGACTCGTATTAGACACTATAAAAATATATTTATATCAATACTTTGAAAACATGAAATCCAGATGATTCAGTATTGTTTCGTTTCCGGCGACCAACCAACTGAATAATTTGTCGAAAATAACACCACCGAAAGCTGTTATTAAAAACTGATAATACAGTTAAGTTGAAATTGCTATTAATCAACGATACGCCATCGATAAAGTTGGCTGCGATGTACTATTGACGAAAGCTTAGATCCTAATCGATTCATAAAACTTGGAGAGTGTTAATTATAGCCACTGAACTGCAGGCTAGCATCATCACCGCCCCGAGCGCACACTCCCAATACAAATCCGATGCTAAAACTATCTTAGGATCAGACAGGCAAGAGCATCAATAATCATTTATTAAGGTGTTCCCTTTGTAATTATCAAAGGTGGCTTCAAGCGATTGCAATCATATTTGATTTGTAAACTGAGTGCAAACAAGAGTATAAACTTTAAATCCTCTTTTGTGAATGTAGTAATTATGCAAATTTCAAAATAATCATTGCAGTTTTAATCTAAAGCCGATTTATACGGTATGGTATAATTTTACGCAAAAATGTTTCCGTGTATTTTAATATCAATTTGTCGAAACTTCGCTTACATAGAAATAATTTGCTCTCTCGCACCATACTTGCTTAATTATCAAGGTAGTATAGTAGTACTATTTAAATAGCGCTTCGGCTATATTCGTCAAGCTTCAGAAACCCGAATGTATTTTAAAGATATCTGTATAGTTGTTATTACATAATTAATCATTTCGCTGAAATTTAGATTAGGTCAGCCAATTTAAAAATAAAAGTATAAAGTGTGAAAAGTGTAAAGCCGAAGTGCATAATTTAAACAGCAGTAGTAGTAGTAACAAGAATCATGCACTTGTTTGATTCAAAAAAGTAGCTTAAAAGGTAGAACTTATTCAGACTTTCCTTCCATACACATTTATTTAAAAAAATTGTACCTAACATACTTATATTTAAACACACAAGCACAACTCTTGCGATGGCAACGCCAACAAAGCAATTTGCAATAACGTAACTACTGTGCATTTATCTTAAGCAATACGTTACATGTCCAGATTTTGCGTCTCAGAGTTATTAGTAATATACTATTGAAGCCTGAGGCAGCAACAAGGTTTTCCGTTTTTACTTCTCAGAAATCAATATAGACACTTTAATTTGAATAGTAAAGCTTATAGTATCGAGGTTTGTTATAGTTTACAATCTATATTACGTTTTAAGATATTTATCTATCTATATATCTTACACTATAATAGCTAGCCGATACATCCTACCATTCCAAAGGAGAGGCTTCCTGACGTTTCGTCCACAAAATTTTCGTCCACAGTGGACGAAACGACACCTTTTTATTTTATTACTTTTTTCATTGACGATTCGTCCACTATCAAATTATTAAAAATGTTTAGTATAGTCAGATAGAAAAGTTTTTCGACACCATAATATTATATTATTACAAAACTTTATAATTATAATTATTTGACGGCGTTTTGGTAAAAAATTGCTTTTTGACGTCCCCACAAACCAATTTGTATCATTGTTAGTGTCATATTAACCACTATTCATTATGCAAAAAAAAAAAACAATCATAACGTATATTTAGTATAAAAATCAACTTCTTAAAAATATTAGTATATGCTAATCAATAATACATTCACATAAAAATGTCTCAATATCAACAGTCACATTGATTGGCATTATTTATTATTATGACAAGTAATTTACCTTAAAATTTATAAAAATCACAGTTATAATCAGTTTAAACAAAAATCATTAACAGTGTGTATTTAGTATAAAAATCACAGACAAACAATTGAAAAAAGATATATTAAGTAGTTTAGTAGCAATGTATATTAAATATGTAAATTTAGTACAAAAATCAACATCTTAACGCTATTGGTTTATATTGTTTTTTTTTTGGCCTTGTTGCACCCTTAATAAATCCCCTAAGTCCATGTAGATTTCTTGTAAACATTTTTGAGTATATCATAAAATAAGATGTTCAATTCACTATGCAACATTTATTTCAATCTACCTAAAATTGGTCATTGTAGTGATATTCATCGAACTCAATTGTTATTATTTGATTTTTTTGTTATGTCTAGTCTATTCAGATATATAGAGCCTGTTAATGTTTACGCTCCTTTTTTAATAAAGTTAAAAATTAAGCAATATTATATTATGGTTTCCAACATTTTTTTGATGTATTAATTTATTTACTGTAAAATAAATAGATTTTATCCCATAAGTTAAAAACACATAAAGAGATCGCTTTATTTTGTTTAAGTTTTGTATCGGATTGTATAAAATAACTTATTTGATTAGTGGACGAATCGTCAGTGAAAAAAATGATAAAATAAAATGGTGTCGTGTCGTCCACTGTGGACGAAAATTTTGTGGACGAAACGTCAGCAAGCTAAAGGAGACGGCCCATTAATTAACCGATAGAAACATGAATATTTGTGTCAATACACTTGGCAATACCTCCAGAAACAGACAACGATTGTACTTCGCTACCAGGAAAGCTGTTTGCATTTCAAAACAGCGATTTTATAACAAACAAAGAAAAAACGTCAGCGTGAAAATGAACTATTTAAAAATTACAGATTTTTTTGGGCCACGCACGGACATAGGCACTGTGTTTATAGGTATTAACAGCTCTAAAACGATAAGAGTATTAATAGAGCTGTTAATATAAACTCGAAATTTAATTCTTGAAATTATTTTACGGGTCTCTATGTTTCATAATTCTTTAATTCATTCACATTTTATTTTTCTAATGAAAAGAAAAATTTCAAGGGAAGTGCCCCGTTGGTGATAGGTTTACTAACTAACTGCAATGTTATTGTGGGACTAAGTACCTTGGTGCTCTGGTTGTAGCTCTGTTATCTCTTCTGGGATAGTATCTCCTTACATCTTTTAATCAATACTATAATCATATAAAGAAGACCTGTAGCCAGTAATAATGGCAGTACAATTACACAGAAGCAAACAAAACACGCACTGCTGCTTTTGAAATCCTTTCACGATTCTTGAACAAACACAAAAGTGGATGTCCTAATTGTATAGCTAACAGATTTAATTCATCAAATTACACACGTAACATGTGTCTACTGTAATGTCTACCCAACTCACGCTTCGCTAATAACCAGATCGTATAGTTGAACTTTTAAATTTATACCCATTACAAAACCGACAAAGACTTGTGTCTATTTGTCGAGGTAGTATTTGCGTCGTGCTAGACTATTTCGTACTCCTTGCAGAAGGATTTTTATGTGAACTTAATAACGTATTTTATAAAAATAACATTTTGGCAACTTGAATGTGCTTTATCCTACTAATATTAGAAATGCAAATGCTGCTTAAGCGATTTTCATGTAATTTAGAACACACATAGAGGCTAAATTGGATATGAATTCACATATGTATTAACATTATAAGTAGTTATCCCGAAAAAATATTTCTGTCGTAGGAACTATTAACCACCCGGCCACGGCGCGGGTAACAGCTACGTTTAAATATATTTTAAGATTACATCCAATAATGTGGGCAAGTGTATCGGCATTAACTAAATACATTGATTTAACATATCTTCTTAACACTGTACTTTGAAATATTCAAATAAATAATAATATATAACTAGCTGCTACCCAATAAAACGCCCTACTGACCAAATTTCATGACTATAATTTTAACAGTTTTTGCTCAGCGATGATGAATCAGGCAGTCAGGACATGTTATTTTGTAAATACAGATATTACAAGTATTGTAAATAGTTTGTCACTTTCGAGGTTATAAATTTTGAAAGTAAAATGTGTCAAAATCAATGCTTTTGTGTTAAGTGCTTTAACACATACAGTTTTTTTATAATAACAGTAATAATCAATAAAGTTGTGAATTCGCAAAATCACAAAGTGAACTATAACAATAAATATACCGAATATTTTCACATTGTGGCTTTGTTGTTAGTAATTTAAATTAATTGTTGAGAAACAGTTTGTAACTTTTATTTATATATCTTCGGGAAATTGCTGTCGTAGGGTTTATCTTTTCTATTGCTTTTGCTATAAAAATTCTTTAACATTGGAACCATCAAACTACGAGCACATTTAAATATTAAGCCGTTACGATGAGATTGAGTAATAAATGATATCTTAATTCTCACACTCGCTCGGATAAAAAGGTATCATTCAGGGATTCTCAATCTTTGGTCTTCCGAACTCTGAGAGTCTAGCAATGCGTCTAGAGAAATACATAGGTACTGATATTCAGGATACTTACGATTTTGTTAATGTTTTAGCGTTAATATTATGGTTTTTATGTATCATGTTTTGGTCACGATATCACCGAAATGGCAAGGTGCAAATGAGTGGTTTTGGCATGCATAAGTAATGACAGATGAACCTGTCAAATCCACAATCATTTTCTCGTAACACCAATGTTTTATTAGAATACTAAACTGTTTCACTGTTTTTTTGGCACCATCGAGAGAAAGATGGTGGAAGTTTTTTTCATATTTATTGAATTTCGTGTTTATATTGTCAATTTAGTTAATTTTGGTGGCATTTTGTACAATTCTGTACAGTGAAATTGCACAAATGAAACAATCGTGAAGAAATTAGCGTTTCGTGTTTTTTCTCGTTGCCGCCAAATCTCACTACATGAGCTTGATTGATGAGGCCACCGCTTTACCCAAGACCCTGTGACTTAATTACGACTTATGACTTATTACAATTGATTAAAATTGATATAATTGACTTTATATCAATTTTTAAAGAAGTACTTCTTCTATTTCTTTAAAATTGATATAAAATTTGATGCAAATTTCTACTTGACTAATGGCAAAATACTAAAAAAGCTAAAGAAAGAAAGAACACTAATGTTTTATTTAAATGCTAAATGTTTCACTATTTTTTTGTCACAATCAAGAGAAAAGATGGTCGAAGTTTTTTTTATAATTATTGAATTTCGTGTTTCTATTGAGTGAAATTAGTCAAATTTGGTGGCATTTTGTACAACTCTGTTCAGTGAAAGTGCACAAATGAAATAATCATGAAGAAATTAGCGTTTCGTGCATTTCCTCGTTGCCACCAAATCTCATTACATGAGCTTGGGTGATGAGGCCACCGCTTTACCCAAGACGCTGTGACTTGATTACGGCTTATTACTAATCATAAGTCAATCTCGACTTTGGTAAATTTGATTCAAATTTATTCAAATTTCTACTTGACTAATAGCAAAATGCTAACCCGAATGCCAAAACCTAAAAAAAGAACTGTTTCACTATTGTAACTCATTTTTTTTATCATTTGTTAAAGACATTTAGATAGTGAAATAATTTAATTAGCATAAAGATTAATAAAAGTTGAAATTTATGCTTACAAAAACATTGCCCCCTAAATATATATTTGTTAATAAAGTCCGACGGTCGGCGTCTGGTATAGTTTATGTATATTATCTAATTGACAAATTAGAGGTCAATTTGGTCAAATGGAATTAAAGTTAATCGATCAAAGATAATCGTTTACCCCCCACTGCAAAATATGTTTGTCTACCTTGAACTTAAAAATCTTTTTATAATAATGGTGGCAGCAATCTGAGCAATCTGGTTTTCATCTAAAAAAGAAGATATTAGGTTCCTCTATTTTTTACAAAGCAGAACTCTAAATGGGACATTCACCGTAGTCTATAAAAGTCCTGCACTGCAAGATGACGATCCGCGCGGTTATGCTGCGGGTAGACGCGGTTACGGCGATAGCACCGATCGACCGTACCGGGCTGTATGCGTGTGATTGGTATCAACAGATATATAAGAGGGCCAATGCAACTTGAGATCCGCTTCATCTCCTACCGTGGCGATGTGCGGTGCCCTTTGTTAATTAACTTAAGCGTTATTGATGATTATAAATGACATGTATTTTTTAAGCATTAGTATAATATCTGCCCCTATTCAAATACATTCTAATTCTGAAAAAGAAATATAGTTAACTGTTAGATTTCAAAATGCTGCTAACATGTGTGTTTTTGTAAGAAAAATCTTTTTTGGCATTAAGTTCGCCTTTGTATATTTATTTTAGTGCAACAAAGGGTTAAATAAATAAAATAAATAAATAGACAGATATACAAACTACTAAATATATACTATTGAATGAATTAAAACACATAAAATAAAAAAAAAAATAACAAAACAGATAAACAAAATTAAACTAAACATATACCTAAAGTAAAATTATATGAACGAATTGAGAATCTAAGCTATGTCAAAGAAATGCTCTTTTAGATGTTTCTTGAAAGAATCAAGAGTTTCACAGCCACGAATAACATAAGGTAAGGAGTTCCACAACCTTACAGCATGGACTGTGAATGAATGGGAATATGCAACAGAATGATTAGAAGGGTATCGCAACAGAGTACGTACATTTGAACGACA
>NJDC01007789.1:67134-77178 GCA_002245475.1 Calephelis virginiensis | reverse complement strand
TAAATTTGATTCAAATTTATTCAAATTTCTACTTGACTAATAGCAAAATGCTAACCCGAATGCCAAAACCTAAAAAAAGAACTGTTTCACTATTGTAACTCATTTTTTTTTATCATTTGTCAAAGACATTTAGATAGTGAAATAATTTAATTAGCATAAAGATTAATAAAAGTTGAAATTTATGCTTACAAAAACATTGTCCCCTAAATATATATTTGTTAATAAAGTCCGACGGTCGGCGTCTGGTATAGTTTATGTATATTATCTAATTGACAAATTAGAGGTCAATTTGGTCAAATGTATTTAAAGTTAATCGATCAAAGATAAACGTTTACCCACCACTGCAAAATATGTTTGTCTACCTTGAACTTAAAAATCTTTTTATAATAACGGTGGCAGCAATCTGAGCAATCTGGTTTTCATCTAAAAAAGAAGATATTAGGTTCATCTATTTTTTACAAAGCAAAACTCTAAATGGGACATTCACCGTATTCTATAAAAGTCCTGCACCGATGACGATCCGCGCGGTTATGCTGCGGGTAGACGCGGTTACGGCGATAGCACCGATCGACCGTACCGGGCTGTATGCGTGTGTTTGGTATCAACAGATTTGTAAGAGGACCAATGTAACTTGAGATCCGCTTCACCTCCTACCGTGGCGATGTGCAGTGCCCTTTGTTAATTAACTTAAGCGTTACTGATGATTATAAATGACATGTATTTCTTAGCATTAGTATAATATCTGCCCCTATTCAAATACATTCTAATTCCGAAAAAGAAATATAGTTAACTGTTAGATTTCAAAATGCTGCTAACATGTGTGTTTTTGCAAGAAAATTCTTTTTTGGCATTAAGTTCGCCTTTTTTATTTATTTTAGTGCAACAAAGGATTAAATAAATAAAATAAATAAATTCTTAAATCGATGATTGAATAAATGTAGTGCTTAGACTTAAGAGCCCAATAATCAGATAGAAATCTATCTGTATCATCTACAGTATATTACCTATATAGATGACGCCCTCTCTTACCTTCGGAAGATCGACCTGCCAGTTCGCTATTTTATAATGTGAAAGGTATCAATGTCGGAAAATTGATAAATATTATGAGAATTGGTGCAATCATAATGCTAACCTAACATTGGTGATAGTAAACTTTCACAATTGGACTTTTAAAACGCGAGCACAGGCTTACCGTCACTAGCACCGTGACATCCTACTAGATGGTAGAGTTTTGCAGCGCCTCGCCCGGATTGGTACCACCGCCTTACGGAAGATAAGGTACACTTAATTTTGCTCAGGGCCTAACATCCCGGCCTCAGATTGGCAACGCAGCAATACCACCTTTGATGTCCTCCATTATCATTAAAAAACCATATACCCAAAAATCAGCTCTATGCACCAGAGTTTCAACCAAAACACTCACGATTAGATGAACGTCGCACAATCTGATGTTAATGGGGAATCGAACCCGGGATCTCGTGTAGGAAACGCTTTCACCGAACCACAGGGACACATAGTCAATTATAAGTTAGTACTTCGTAATATAGCAATTCCAATACGAAACTTCTACTCAATGTAGTGTAACTGGAGTGTGTCAATCAATTTTCGCCCACGGTGGTTTCATAACACGTGTCAGGTTCCCATGGAAGCTTGGCTATAATCCGCCCTGGGCTGTCATGAAAACCCACTTAAGTATTTAACATAGGCACCTAGTCTTTGCTCGAATGATATTTGCCCTACATATATTCTTAGTGCTATAAACTTAAAGATATACCGGTATAAGGTATCACCACACTTCTGTCTTTTTGACTGTGGCACCAAGAAGTGATAAACAGAGCTACAACATAAAAAAATGGAGTACTTCATTGTCAAATTCAACAATTCAAATATGCAAACTTTTGTGTCTGAGTTTTTTGGCATGAACTACAGACTAATCGACAATTAAAAATTACTTAAATAACTTCTTTACTTTTCTAATTGGATTTTAGCACATAATAACTTAACCAATAGACTAAAAGCTCAAAAGATTGATTATTAATGATTTATGATAACTGAAATCATGTATCATAAAGCTGATAAACAATATTTTAATACTAAAGTATATCCCAGGATCCATTGCAGAATATATACCACCTACATTTTTACATAACAGCTCATAAGAGGTGAAAATTGGTTTTGTGGAGTTCAGCGACCATTTGCTCAGTTTGGTGCCACCACTTATCTATTCCTGATGACACGTAATTACTCATCACTGTCGTGGTTGTGTTCAGTATCGGATAGGTATTATATTTACAGGCAAGGAATATTTATTGATTCCGGGAAAGTCGTAAAAAGTGCATCCCAATCCTATGAAAAAATAACGCTAAAAGTATTCAATGCGCACTCCACTTGATGAGTTTAGTATGCTTTTTTTAAATTATTATATGTTAAACTAGCGGTCCGTCCCGCCTTCGCACGGGTATAAAATAAATATACATATAAATCTTGCTCTTAAAAAAAACGCATCAAAATACGTTGCGTAGTTTTAAAGAATTATGCACACAAAGGGACAGAGTAAGCGACTTTGTTTTATACTATGTAGTGATGATGAAGTGAAATACCAACTTTGAAGCTTTGCTGTTGGTCACATTAGTCCAACTGACGACTGCGATGTTTGCTATAAAGAAAGTCTATATGAAGAATATGACAAAGATCGAGAGGTAGGGTTTGTTAACAAATAAAAAACAATAATATATAAAACCTATCTCGATTACACCAGCAATTATAGTAGAACAGATTCGTTTATAATTAACATAGATTACTCCTTTCTTTTCACTAAAAAAAGGTAAACAAAGAAACTGAAACCACAGAGTGAGTAATTTCATATTAAACCCGTAATTTCATTTTGATATTCTAAAATTTGTTTAATGATATCTACTCTGGGTGATTATCCGCGGGTCGTCGCAGCCAGTAATGAAGTTGTATTTAGGCTTTGGTCCTATAATCAAAATTGAATTACCAAGTTGACATTCTTGTTTTACAATCTATGCCTTTTCTTTTTCCGCTCCGATTCTCGTAGTTTAATTTAAATATTTAACGATCTTTGCTGTCGATGTGGTGTTATTTTTAGCCAAGTATTTTATAGTAATGATACAGTAGGTGACATTATTAAGTGTTTGATATTTCCTCGTGACGTTGCCTCGTGACAGTTTATGTCCGATCTACGGGTGGGACTTAATTGGTACTTTCTGTTGCAATAACTTGATAGCAATCAGTAATCATGGAGGTTATCTTAACTGGTGCTGTAACTTATGCTGTGAACAATAGTCAAATATTAAACATGTGATTTATTAATTTACAATATTTTAACTCTCGACGCACAAGAGGGGTGCTATAAGTTTAAAGTGTCTGTGCATCTGTTTGTCTGTAGCATCACAACTGAACGTAATGGATGAATCAATTTAGATGATGTTTTTTTTATTTAAAAGCTGACGTGATCGCGACGGTTCTTAGCTATATTAAAATATGTAGGTTTTGTCAGTTATTGAATATTTTTAATTTTAGTGATATGTAACACCAATTAATATCAACACTCTTATAGAATTTACTGTTTTTTTCCTTTTCTTCCGATATTTTCATAATTGTTCTTTTATTATTTTATAAATGAAAGACACATATATTAAATCTAATACCCGATTTCTTAAAAATGAGATAGAAGCAAAATATCTCAAAACTTCTATTTGAAGCCAAAATTATATTTCACAATACAATAAAAAAGGCTGAAAATTGTAAAGGCTATCAGATTGGACCGAAACTATTTAAACATTATTAATAGCTACCGAAGTAGCAAGCTGTCTAACTTAATTTCTAACAAAAAACCAATCAATCACCGAATCAGGTATCGTTAGCACACGGGTTGCATTTTATAAACAGGGTCGATTTTACAAACGAGTAAAGCCATACAGAAAGTTTGGACGGCTTAGCCTTGCTGGATACAAGGCAACCATTTATTTGAAAAATATATCAGTATTTGTAATTAGTATACGATAGTAATTATTTGGAAATGCACCAATTTCATTATGCTAAAGTAAATAATTGATATGCATTTTCCAATACATCATTTTTTTAATTAAAAAAAATAAAATTATTTATTTGCGGAATATTTGTGTTAAAAAGTTGTTACAAAGACATTTACGCGTACAACTTATTCTACCACATTGTGGTGTGCAAATATTTACATAAATTTAGAGAAGTTAAATATTTACACACATTTTATTACTTAAATCTTAGCACTTATTTGTACTTTAAATAGATATTTTATTTATTTATATGTTTGATAGGGTTCATAATTTATTTTAATTATATCAGAGGTTTAGCCAACATTTTAGGGATACAAAAAGCGATGAAATTATTTTTAATATGTGTCATAAAAAGGTATTAAGAAATGTATGAGGTACGTACCTACTATATAGTATTAAAATGGCAGTCTGTATAGTCCTCGTCAAATCAGGGCTACTTCGCCGTTAAAGATTTTGATCTATTAGGTGGATGACACTGCACTTTTAGATTGTGCTTAGCGCCAGCCGATATAAAGAATCCTTTTTAATACAAATTTAATCAACAAAACTCAAGCTTTTCAACGCCGTTTAAAAAGATCTTGTCTTTTATTGTAGAGTCGATGTTTAATGACTAAGCCTTAAATTATTGTAAAGAAGAATCCGTTGATTTCTATTATGAATGTATTGACTGTTTTACGTAATTGTAATCGTTTTCCTAAAAGGTTAAATGAAAAAAAATCCTATGATTAACGACTACTTTAAGCTAAATAAAATTCAACGTACAAGCTATCAATTTTTAACCGTTTAACGTCAGTAATGGAAATGATTGTAACAATTGTTTTTTTTTTTAAATTAATAAAGAACATAACTCCGAGGTATGGCACCACCTCCAGCGAATAAGTCAGGTTCTGACTTCGCTGATGGAATTCCAGGAAAATAGATATAAAAAACTTTAGCAGTTTTACTGGATCACTAATTATTTGTAATTAATTTTCAAGAACATATTTAAATATCAATAGCACAGGTAATAATTATTCTTTATTTATCAAATAAACGTAAAAACTACGCATATTTTAAAGTGCTTATTTGTAATGGATGTCTGTTTGTATAATTTGGCTTTCAATTTAATCATTGATTTTATAAATTTAAAACATCTTGAGGATTCGACCAAATTTATTTATTAAGTATTTTTGTTAAGTAGTAAGTAGTCATCCTTCCTTAAATCCTCGGTTATTTTAAATTTTGAAAGAACTACAACGAACAATGAAACAAAAACATATATAGAGTAGGTATAGTCTACAATCATACGTTTCGACATGATATTAAATGGATTTTAATCTACATCTAAACGCCTACATAATAAAAAGCTGTCATAACAAATTATCAAGTACAACATTGTAAGCGTTTATAGATTTGCGTTTGTTCAGTTAGCATTACATTTGTGCAAATTGAATCTTGTAAAGAATGTTTCATGAAGTATTTATAATAATAAGGAAGAGCGCGATAGAAGCACGAGCATGGATATTACACAACAATTCTGGGTACTTCAGTACCCCACACGATCCGCCTTTGCCTAGGCAACGGCAGGTAATTGGTTCTGGTCATGCGATTACGTTTCTTGCCGATTTAATTACCGCGAAATGATCAGTGTACCGGCCTCCCGCAATTTACCTATCAATCATTGCAGCGGCTTGTACACTCGAACAAAACTGCGATATAGTTTTCAATCACTGTACCTATAACATTAAGAAAACGATGTTGAATGCCAGATTGTGATGTAGAAACGACTTACACGGCTGATAAAATTTTAAGTATATTAAATGTGTATAGAGGTTGACGTAAACAATTCAATTTCTAAACCTCGACGGAAAAAGAGGTGTACTATAGGTTTAAGTTACCTGTGTGTGTCTGTTTGTGGCATTATAACTTTTAAAAGGATAGACCCATTTGGATGGGTTTTTTTTTAAAGCTGACGTTATCGAAATCAGATTTTTCGGGTTTAACGAATTTTTTTAGTATTCTTAGTTAGTGTTAGACAGCTAAATTGGGATGTGGTAAGCCCATCACCCGCTGGTGGTAATAATTTAGATTATTGACTTATACCACTAGTGTAGTCAGTTATAATTATTACGTGGTGTTGTGCATCAGCTCGTCCGGATCGGTATCGCAGCGTATTATTCCTTTCGTCTGGATGCTCGCAATTTTGGTGTTTCGTGCTTCAGGGACGGGTACCAAGTTATATCCAACTAATGTTATTAATGCGAAAGTTGATAAGAATGGATGAATGTTTTATAGCTCTTTTACACATAAACTATTTAACGGATTTAGATGAAACTTTACAGGGAAATAGTTTATACACTAGAATAACACATTGGCTACAATTTACATAAACAATATAATTTGGCACCCGGGCGACGCCGGTAGTGGAAGCTAGCTTAAAATAGATTAGTACTACTACTAGAGTTCAATCAGAACGACTTGATAACAAAGTTGACGTTTTTAATCTTCATTATTAACCATTTCAGTTTGGAATGAATGATTGTTTGCGTAGGTTTATTATATTACGTTAATTCAAAGGCAAACTTTGAGCAAATATTTTTGTGACCATCAAAATGTAGGTGTTGTACCCACCCAGAAATCTAAAACAATTTTTTATTGGAGGTGAGAGGTGGAATTGACATATAATTCAATAAAACATTGCATACGCTAAGTTTTGATGAAGGTTACAATATGCAACTTTTGGTATTTTTATACACCAGCTAATCGTTTTCCCGCGACTTTCATTATAGTCCTCATATAGTTTATTTTATTATGGTTCCTATATTGTCCCTTGGCGGTTGATTTAAAAAATGCTACTTTTGAACCCGGTTTTTAGTTATATACATATTCAATTTTATGTAAATCGGTTCAGTGGTTCAGCCATCCATCCGAAAGGCAGATAAACACATAGACAGACAGACTTTCGCATTTGTAATGTTAGTATGGACTTATACCTTCGGTTAATAAGGTTACCTTCTGCATGTAGATATCTTAAAGCTCGTATTCCTGTAGAAGTATAATTAATTATCTTCCCTAAATGTATTAATTAAGTTAAACTATTAGCATTGATACGAGTATGTTAATTAGCAATCTAAAATGCCAATATAAAAAACGAGTAAATAACATAGTTAATATCAACTAATTTTCCGTAGGAAAATTTATTTTAAAAACTACAGTATTAAAAAAAACCTAAAATTGGCTAGTTGATCGTAGAATCTAAAATAAAACAGCAATGATTAAAAGTTAATAAAATATATGTGTCTAAAACACAGAAACAATAGCACATTATTTCAATGCTTTAGTTTTAAATATCCCTTTATTTTTCTCTGTGTTGTTCCGCATCCGCTGTGTAGAATAGACCATCTGCCTATCTACCAGGCACCTGGCCAATTGTGGAAGAGTGCTGTGCAGCAACTTGCACGGGTAAGGTTTCACCGATCTACCTATTCCTGCCGCCATAAGGACTCCGTCATGTTCCGGTCTGGAGAGTAGGGTAGTGAGTAGACTTGTAGTAGACGCCTTTATCATCTATGGTGCTGCAAGCCACAATTATCTCTTACCATCATGAGAGCCGTATGTTTGTTCGCTGACCTCTCACATAAAAAAACCTACATTAATAGATAAAAAAATAGTCTTTGAAGTTGCTACAGATTAAGTACTGCGTAGTAGGGTTATTATCAGATCCGCTAGTAAATTAATTTATAATTTTAATAACTGCATCTTATTACAACAGTGCAGTATTTATACTAGAAAAAAAAAGAAAAATAGACACTGACTGGTTTCATCGCCTTTTCGTAGTTTCATCGCCTTAATTTTTATTTCCATCGTATTATATATGCTTGCTATTATTGTATTACAATGGTAAGCCGTCAAAGTATCCTTCTCCTTATAGACTTCAATAATATTATAATAAAAATATAATATCTAAAATTATAAATATCCCAAATTAAATTACACAAACTGAATCTAACTCCAAACTAAGAAAATTACGTGCTTGTGTTATGGATGTTAGTCAACGATACTAATGCATGGAAATACTAATATACTCGTAGGTACTAGAATAAAATATGTGATAATATACATCCAGAGCCGGAAATGCTGACATCTAAATGTTTATCACACAAATGCCTGCCCCCGTCGGGAATCAAACCGGAGCGTCGAGGTTAATCGGTGGAGTTAAGCGTGCCACTCGACCAACGAGAAGGTCAGTTATATAATATTAAAAAATACAGCTACCCCAATAATGAATAAGGAAGTAAATCGTTACCATCGCACCCAACGTATTGGATTACCTTAAAATTTGTACCATAATGCTCATGTCCTGATGGGCAGTCAAGTAAAATAACATGACCATAAAAGAGAACGATGAAACAACTTTGTTGCTAACTACTTTGTATTACATTATTAACTCGTATGCTATTTTTTTCATTTAATAAAAAAATTACCACGCACATTTTTAATTTAAGTAAAAAAATACGTAAATTTCCGGAATCAGGTTAAACTTTTAAAATGGTACCAGAATTTTTTGATAGTTTTATTCGTCTTAAGTCGTATTTACCAAAATAAGTAAATTTATTGTTTAATACCGACAGGTATTAATCAATGTTAATTAATTCATCAAAAGTTCATTTTTAACCCTTACAGAGTAAAAAAATTAAACTAGTTTTTTTCTTTTTTCAATTTCAAACACTTAATATTTTAGTAAGTAACAAGTAAGTCGTGATTTATTTTGTGATTTTTAATTGGATCTCTTTGTTTTTATGTTGTGTCATTTCGAATGGTAGGTCATGATTCAGAGATGGACTCATACAAATTTGAGAAGTATTTTTGATTTTAATAATGCGATTTTTTTGTGTATTGATTTTGGGTATTGATGACATAGTAATCAAATTGGATATAGGTTTGGATTGGAAATAGGTTTTGGTGAAATGAAATGAAAATTATTTATTTGCGGAATATGTGTGTTAAAAAGTTGTTATAAAGATATTTGAGAATACAACATATTCTACCGCATCGTGGTGTGCAAATATTTAGTTAATATTAAGAAGTTACATATTTAAATCACAGCCCTTATTTACATTTTAATAAACATTTTATTTATTTATGAACATAATTTGTTACAAATTATTTTAAAGGTAGATTAATTTTTAGTCCTATCTACCGTACACCGTGAGCCTTATTTATTGCGATTTTAGTGCGCCAAAATAAATTTACTAAACTTTTTTTAAAAAAAATAAGCTTTTTTAAAAGGGTGATTTACTGATTTTGTAATAGGTATGAAATCTGATTATGATATTGACGTTTGCAGGTTTTCATCAATAGTGTCATTTTAGTGCTCACGATTCGCAATCCACGTCTTTGCGTTCTTCTTTTTAACCGACTTGAAAAAAGAGGAGGTTCTCAATTCGGCCGGCATATTTTATGTTTGTACACCGATTTCTCCTAGGTTTTTGACCCGATTTACGTAATTATTTATTTATTTGATGCGAAATAGTTTCGAATTTGTCCCATTCTTAATTTATGAGCATTGTTTTATCTACTTTCACCTATCTCGATGTCTATTTTTATGAAATTAAATCAAATCTCGCAAGTGAACTTAATTCACTTAGGTGACTTAGTGACAAGATTATAGACACGTCGACATTCAGCAACATGCTATAAAAATAGTTAGTAAGGATATATTATATAGCCCTATACCGTGCTTTAAAGATATTATAATACTATATTTAATTATTAGATTATTAAATTAAATCTTATCAGCAATAAACTAAAAAGTATTGTATAAAAATAGCTATCTACTTAAAAAACGACTTGAAAAAAACAAGTTAAAAAATAATAAAGATTTAATATTAATTATACACTACCTATTATTTATATTATGTGCTATTTACTAGCTTGAAGTTGGTGCCAAGCCAATTAAATCCTTACTTATATTTTTATCTCAAATTGACTTTTTATTAAAAATTAA
>NJDC01007789.1:10426-65214 GCA_002245475.1 Calephelis virginiensis | reverse complement strand
AAATAAGCTTTTTTAAAAGGGTGATTTACTGATTTTGTAATAGGTATGAAATCTGATTATGATATTGACGTTTGCAGGTTTTCATCAATAGTGTCATTTTAGTGCTCACGCTTCGCAATCCACGTCTTTTCGTTCTTCTTTTTAACCGACTTGACAAAAGAGGAGGTTCTCAATTCGGCCGGCATATTTTATGTATGTACACCGATTTCTCCTAGGTTTTTGACCCGATTTACGTAATTATTTATTTATTTGATGCGGAATAGTTTCGAATTAGTCCCATTCTTAATTTATGAGCATTGTTTTATCTACTTTCACCTATCTCGATGTCTATTTTTATGAAATTAAATCAAATCTCGCAAGTGAATTTAATTCAATTAGGTGACATAGTGACAAAATTATAGACACGTCGACATTCAGCAACATGCTATAAAAATAGTTAGTAAGGATATATTATATAGCCCTATACCGTGCTTTAAAGATATTATAAGACTGTATTTAATTATAAGATTATTAAATTAAATCTTATCAGCAATAAACTAAAAAGTATTATATAAAAATAACTACTTAAAAAACGACTTGAAAACAAACAAGTTAAAAAATTAAAAAGATTTAATATTAATTATACACTACCTATTATTTATATTATGTGCTATTTACTAGTTTGAAGTTGGTGCCAAGCCAATTAAATCCTTACTTATATTTTTATCTCAAATTCAATTAACGTTTTAAAATATTGTAGACGCAGCGTATGTTTAGAGAAACATATAGAGATATGTTGTCGCAAACCAATTTAAAGATTTATTATTAAAACAGTAACCGGACATGTTACAGCAAGGCAGTCTCATACCAATGGTATTGTTGGTAAATGGCCCATTCAATATTTGGTCGCCTTTTAGGAGCTCCCTGGCTGGAAGACAGATAGCCTATTATATATATTACACAGGAGACTCGGACATAGTAAGAAATAATATGTATATAACACTAAAGTTATCAAAATTCAATAACCCCTGACAAATTCTATGTATATATAATTTTTGCGATTCACATTGCACTGCGATCACGTCAACTTTCAAACCAAAAAAACCGCATCAAAATTAATCTTTTCAAAAATTATAATGCAACAGACAAACAGATATATCACACTCACAACTTCCTCATTTTGTATCGGGGGTTAAAAAAACATTACAACAGTGTTGGCGTTTGCTACATGAGGTCCAGGGTTCGGTTCCTGGGTCGGGTAGTTCAAATTGTACTTTTTAAACTTTTTATTAAAAATTAAGTTCGTTAACCCTGGCTTGTATGTATATTTACGAGGCAGCAGTATTTGTAAAAAACACTGAACTTTTTTTAAGGATGACAAACTCCACCAATTTTAATATTAGGGATAAGAACGGAATTTTGATGTATTTGTAGATTTTGATATAGATTTAAATATTTATACATATTATGTTGTAATAATTGCATACCATGAAAATGGTAAACTAGGATTGAACGTTTTTGTAACATCTCAATGTAACCACCCTGTTTCGTGCAATAAATGATGATTATGAATATGATTCACAATTGCCTGGAACTGGACAAGTGCCTCGTTGGCGATAGGCGGCTAGCCCATTATATTGCGACATTTTATGTATCTTCGGCTAATCGTAGGAGCCTTGGTTGCACTTCTACTTACATCTTCGAGATACAGACGTGAGGATACCTACTTAAACTTATTTCAAACATAAAAGTCCTAATTTATGGCAAGCGATTAAAAAGAGACAATTTTATTTAACCCTATATTTTATTCATTGAATATTATCACAGTTTTCAACACCGAGACTAATAGCGTGCCGAGTTTTCTCCCAAATTAATGTAAAAGACTTCTAAGATTAGATCACAAAGCTCAACTGGGCCACTTGTTTTATTAGATTATATCGACAACTTAATAAGAAATGCTCATCGGTATAATTGAATAGTTGTGTTAACTGTTAATTGGTAAGATTGAATTATTTTGCCTTTTTAGATATGTATAACCAAATCTAAAATCGTATTAATTAATGTGTAGATGTTTTAGGAATAAACATAGGTAAAAAATTAAGATGAAGTTTTAACTTACTTTTGCTCGAGGCCTAATATCCCGGCCTCAGGTTGGCAACTGACCGTTACCACCTTTGGTATCTGTAGGCGGCTTGAATTTCTTACCATCAGGAAATCCGACTCCGATCCGATTTTACATTATTAAATTAATGTGGAAGGACAAATATACTAAATCCTTATATACTTGTCAATGTATTAAAAGCACAAATAACAAAAACAAGTAAGTCATTAACGATATCTATATTGGATTATTATAATGGTCCTCAATATGGTACGTCGGCCGCTTGGTGAAGTGCAAGCATGTCTTTTTGTCGCTCCTCCATTTCGGTAAGCTTTAGTTTTATCAAGACATAAAGAGCCGTATGAATTTATCGTGAATGGCGTTGACAAAAATGAGAATATAAATAGTGTGATGAATAATTCAGCGTGATCGGTATGGAGGGCTGTTGTTCGATGGGTAAAAACGTTCACGCGGCCGCTTCACGGAATGCCTTCGCCTTTTTCTGTAATTGTCTCGAAGCACGCACTCATCCTTTATCTAACTGATTTAGGAATTACTGGACTCGAATTTTTTGTCTAATTTCAAAATCGATATAATTTATTTTGAATTACTAATTTATCAAATATCGCCTCAGTGGTCTAGCGGTTCAGTTGTTGGACTTGACTGCATGAGGTCCCGGGTTCGAATCTGGGGTCGGGCAACAAAAAGAAGATTGTTTTTTTCCAATTTTCTAAAAAAAAACGTTCCTCGGGATTGGATATGTGCCCGGTTGGCGATAGGCTTGTCACCTGTCACATTGTGATAGGTGACTACGTGTCTTCGGCTAGTCGTGGGTGCCCTGGTTGTGCCTCTGCCTACCACTTCAGGGATATGGTGCTGAAGACATTTTTTTCTAATATTATTTGTCTTGTTAGTATCTTACTCAGAAAGACTCAACTTCAGCTTCAACAAATAATTTCCGCAGCACAGGTCATAAAAGCTAATATAAATGTGAAAATGTTTGAGAAGACATATTACTTGACATCGACTATATAGACTAGCGATATTTACATACGTAATGATAATCTGGAAATATAATATTTATCAGCTCTGTATCCATAAAACGTAGTGCATGTATCGTCATAATATAATTTTTTGACAAAATTATCTTTTTGTGCCTTAACCTAAGTTAAATAACCTAAGTAAGATATAATAATAAATACATACAAGGCTAAAAATGCAAACAATAAGTTGATTAATTTTCTTGTACACCTCACAATGTACTTCAATGTACTTCATTAAATTTCATGTCGTTGTATCTATAATTAGATTAATTTGCAGTTTGTGATTCTGTGCCACGGCTCAGATTATCATTTTTTAATCGAAGCGTCCACCTTTTGAAGTCACTTTATATGCCGAGAGCTCTTAGCCAAATTTCTAAGTAAAATTTGTGTTCTACATCTGATCTACAATAACTGTTGGCAGTCCTTGCTCTATGCATGCATTTCTTTTTTTAATTTAATATAATAAAGGTAACTTTGTACCAATTGCACGTTTGAATACAGATGACTTAACTCGGGGCTATTTTTTTAACTCAATCATTTTAGAGTATCTTTATCTACTTACCTCAAGAAAGGTGACAAAAAATATTATTTATTTTACATGAAATAAATATATTTTTAATCGTACGAGTATAAACGTATTTAATAAAAACCTTTATGTTTTTCATAATCGAAACAAATCCAAATTTATTTTACATTTTAGTAAAGTCCGTCTCTTTTCTCATATTAATAGAACCATTGCCTTGATGTGCAGATTGACTAAGGCACTTTTTATTATACCTAATAGGACATTTATTTAAAATTGACTTGTCTCACATGAACCAAATTCAATGAAAGTTTAAATTTATTGTTAACTAGCAATATACTACTTATCCACACTTATAATAAATCTGTAAATGAGCGAAATCTGTCCGTTGAAGATATTTAAAAAATATACATACAGGTGACTAAAAAAGAGGTGCAGAACACGTATTTAGCGTTTCCAGAATTTTTGCCTGCCTGTAAATTTGACAAGTCGATACTTCATGTGCTACAAAAGTTATATACTTTTTTATTCCGTTTATTAAAGGGGTTTGCGCGGGAGAGGGGTAAAAGTCAAAATTCAAATTTCGAAATTCTTGTGTTTAAATTTTTTCTTCTCTACCAGATTGTCCAATATTTTTTTCCATAGGTAAGTATTGTAGTTTAGAAACTACAGACATAGCAACAATCACCATAAATAGTCCAAATAACTTGAAATCTGGAATGTATAGAAACACTTAAACGTAAAGTTCATCTTAAATATCACCTACATATCTTTGGGAGACTTGGCAGAGTTGTCAGAGAATATCAAGTGTCAAGTAAAATAAGTTTGCCGGGTCGGCTAGTTACACATGAGATTAAATAAAACACTTATTTAAAATACTTCGCAAGCTCTGAGATTATACTATTATACGCTTTAAACGATTTCACATCTTCACCTCTAAAAATAAGTATTAAATTTGTTTGTTCACTAACTTAAAATTTAACAATTAGCCGGCGTGTAATCACGTTTGGCGTTCAATGAAATTGCCTCAATCGTTATCTCTGCGCTATTATTGGTATTTTTATTATTGTCTAATGTGATCCAACATATATTTTATGTCAGGTGTAATTTTTTTGGTAGCACGTTATACTTTTTACTTTTAATGACTGGTTTGAATGAAGTGAACTTGTTTGTCTTAATTTTATATTGATTGGACGTCCCCAATTCAAATGGTATCCCGTCGGATATATCTTGAGTGTGATAAAAATCCTTAAAGGTTATCATTATTTATAAGTCATTGAGATAAGATTGCCGCCTCCGTGGCTTAGCCTGGTTATTAGACTGGACATCATGAGGACCTAGAGTTCAATCCCCGTGTTGGACAACATAAATGAAAATGTGTTTTATCAATTTTCTGATAAAAACGACGTTGCCCGTGGTTGAATATGTGCCCGGTTGACTATAGATTTGACGCCATCACATAGTGGGACTTAGTGCGATTCGTTAGTCGTAGGTGTCGTGGTTGTACTTCGAACTACCTGTTCGCGGACACTTGACATAAACCCTAATTTTAAACTAATTTCTAATAAATTGAATGATAGAGAGGACAGACTTGTTTTCAAGTTTGTAATTGATAAATTAGGAATCAAATGAAATGGGCTAAATTACTTTTTCTTTTTAAATTCGCATCTTGCTGACTGAAATAATTACATACTACCAATTTTACACATATACCCTATGAGGATATATGAATGCGTCGTTGGTCGAGTGGCTAATGAACGAACCTCGAGGCGTGGGTTTGATTTCCGACGGGGGCAGGCATTTGTGTGACGAACATGTTATTTGTTTACATTATATGTTTGCATTTCCAGGTCTTAGTTTATGTTAAATTTATTCAGGTATCTATTTATTAGGTTATTTTTTTGTATTATATTTCTATGTATTTCTATGTATTAGAATCTTTACTAACTTCTTTAACATAACATAAGCATGTAATTTACTTCAGGGTTAAAATAAAATAAGTGTTAGTCTAGTTTTCTGTTCGCTCGTTTTCGACTTTCCTTTTAAATAAATAAAATAAATGTCACTCGCCAATTATAAAGGATTAAGTAAGCGAATCATTTAATCTTCAATTTCGTCACTGCAAATTATGACTTATTGTGTGATACACACTTAATGGATTATGCGCGCACATCGTTGTATGTATGTAGGAGACATTCTTGTTATAAAGAATATATTATAGTCCCTTAAGATTTTCAGTGTGTGCACTGTCTACCTACTTATTTTTCTTTGTGCATATTCCTGATTCTAGTTTAGTTAGAAGATGTCTCTTCTCAGATATAAGCTCGTGGTTTGATTACTTGTTTATGATTTCAATCGTGTGTCTACAATAAAGTGCTAAATAAATAAAATAAATGAATAAATTCGTCGATTTACTTATTATTTCGCTTATTATTAGAATTTTCCAGAACACTATCATGTAGAGAAGACGCTTTTGGTAAAGTATTTAAAGGGAGACTAAATTTCTAGTGTAGTTTATCTCTACCACAATTACATGCACAATTTTACCAATTCCCATTATTATTCATTACTAAACTGAAATCCAGTTGTGTAATACTTAATACGTTTTTATATAGATAAATGTTATTTCCACAAATATTTCTATCGTATGACACTAACAAATTAAAAATTTAATAATGTTGCCCATTCAAAAAAAAAAGGTTTGTTTGTTACCGTTTGTTTGTACCGTTGAAAAAACGAAAAACGCTATTTATCTTTATTTTTGTACACAAACAATATTTGTGTTACAGAGATAATAATGGACATAAATCAATAATATATTATGTGTTTTGTAATGCAAGTGAGTACAAATTGTAACTAAAATGATCGGTGTCTCAGCTTAGTCACAGAAGCTTTAAGTAGCATTTTTTTCCCACCAGATGATAATGTGTAGTCTTCCTTACATTGCGAAAATTCTTTTTTAGTCATCCCTGACAGTATATTCCTGTCCTTTATTTTTTTCTTTAAGTTACTTGGTCTTCTAATTTTCTTATTGCTAACAATAGGCAAAACAATAAAAGCTGTAAATAAATTAGTTTTTTATTTACAAGCGATGCACAATACAATTGGTTTTTATTTATATAGATTTTAAAATTACAGGCACTCTTCGACCACCGGGTCTTATTGGAGGAAGTAAGCCAAAAGTTGCAACACCGGCAGTCGTGTCGAAGATCGAACAATACAAAAGAGAAAATCCAACAATATTTGCTTGGGAGATCCGCGAACGTCTCATATCTGAAGGTAAGACTTTAGTGACTTACGATATTAACTTGTTCGAGCTTTGCCTTCTTCTTCAATCCGTCGTAACTCCGCTCGCACTTGACCAGTTTCCTAGTTAAAAACTGTACAATTGTAACAAGTAATCCTAATGTAATAACAGATAAAAATAATTTTAAACCAATTCCTCTTGAACGCATGGCAATTTTATGTTATTTTTATAATGTTTAAGCTTATTGACTTTTAGTGACCGATACATATTTGAAAACTTTTACTTTACGAAGTAGCCATCGATCGTCCAACTAAAGTTTACTTGTAATACTGAAGGATGTGATTAACTTCATAAGATACCAAAAAGTTTCTATACTTATTACCGTCAGTGCTTGGTGGAATTCCATTCTTGAAACAATTTATTCACAATACTTGTACTTTCCACAACTAATTTTTTATTTTTATAGTTTAGCCAACCGGTTTCGTTATACAAGCATCATCATAGCGAAACTGGTTGGCTAAACTATAAAAATAAAAAATATTTTGTAGAAAGTACAATTGTTATGAATAAATTGTTTCATACCAAAAAAATTATACCAAAAAGGTCTTGCAAAATTTGAATTTTAAGCTCACGAAGTTGGATTGTTTTCGCTAAAAATGGACTAGCCGAACTGGCTGTAGGGGTTGCGGTTTTATACTAAAGATTCAAATTTGTCGTTTTTTTAATAACAGCTACCTATCCTAGACCATGTAGAACGCTTAACCAATGCGATCCATGAAGATCAACCAGTCACTTAATGCTGCAAGCGTTTTGACTATAATATTAATGGCATGAATTTTGTATAAGTCAGAAGCTGAAATGTTTCCCGCTTGTATATCATGAGCGCCTAGAGCGGTCACGACTGCCCGCGCACGTAAAACTGCGCATTTATTTGTTCTTACATCATACACGCGTTTTCTAATGCGACAACTGGTCATCAGTCTTCGCAGATTCTAAGAATACGGCAAAGCTGATGGCTCCTATTAAGTTATTATAATCTATTTCCCGCTCACCTGAGCCGGGGATGCTAGTTGGAAATCGATGAATCAGGATCGAAAAATAAAATTTTATAATAGGTTTTTATAGTTTACTCGTGGTTATCTATAAGTCTAACTTATGTTTATAATATTACATAGTCCACCACTTTCGTTATATTCACTACTTCAGATCGTTATTATTGTACTTCTTTTAATATTTTATTTCTAAATGTAATAAACTCGATACTCTCTGCCTACCACGTAAGGGTTTTGGCGTGAATATATATACATATTAAAAAAAATATTTTAATTGAATTAAAACAAAAAAGTTTTAATTTAATACTATAATAATAGAGTTTTATCCGAAAAAAAAGGCCGTGTTCAAGAGGGAGCTCCGATTTCAAAATTCTCAATAATTAAAATGTTTATTTCACGATTAAATCGCTCGGATTAAGATATCAAGAGTCTTCGAAACCGGCTTGTTTTTATGAGTAGAGCATTTAATGTGTAGAAAGCTTAAAATCGTGATAGTATACAATCGATACTCTCTGCCTACCCCAAGAGAATTGATGTGAAGATATGATAAATAGTCGATTGTTGATGTATGTAAATTGAAGTGAAATTGTAAGCACTATATATGCCCATTAAGTAGAAGCCTGATGATTGCTGCAAGTTAACATAAATTCGACACTACTGGATGTTGGGTTTGAACTCGATCACTAAATACTATAATTGGATTTGACCACTTGGGCATTGAACTTTAGGTATTTCGTGTCGATACGTTTGGGAGGTCAGTTGGTAAAGCCATTGAAGTGCAACCCCGAATATGGTCTAATAGTTTCGATGGCTACCGGTTTAAATATGTCGACAGCGGATATTTTGTAACTTGAGATGGATCCATTTTATGGCGTCTATTATATAGTTTACTAGCAATTGCCCGCGGTCCCATCCACGTTGTAGAATTGTCTGGTTCTTCCATATGAACAGGTTATTTTTAAGCCCAGACAAAAAAGTGAAGTGTGAGAAGTTTGACGTATCTCTCTCTCTCTCTGTGTGTGTTGTGTGTGTGTGTGTGTGTTTATATGTCTGTGTGTGTTGCCTGTTTGTGACATCAATACTTTAGAAGAAAGGGACCGACTTCGGTGCCGATTTTTAGTTAGAAGTTGAAATGACATTACATAGGTAATATAGGTTTTGTCGGGCTAGGGGACTATTGACAATTTTTTTACGTTTTTAACTTTTTTTTTTATTTTTATCAATAGACCGATTTATTTTTATGTTAAATTTTATTAAAATTAGTTCAGACGGTTTTACATGATTCTCGAACATGTATAGAAACCTGCATACTTTCACATTGAATGAGTAGGACTTATGTTACTTAGACTTTTGTTAAGTATTTCTGAAATTGTTTATTTTGGTCGTAGTGAGGTAGCTATAGGTAAAATACAAAATGGATGTTTTTGGATTTTGTGTGATTACAGTTAAGAATTTCAATTCTGCATTAATAAAGTTGTGTTAAACTATTTATAACTCAAGTACTCAAAAACCGATTTGGCTGAAAATTGATGGAGAAGTAGCTTAGATCCAGGAGACGGACAAAATATACTTTTATCTCGTTGTATCGAGAGGAAACTAGGCAAAACAATATTTTATTACTCCCATACAAACTAAACGGGTGAAACTAAGTTCACCGGAAGAGCTGGTTAATCATAAATCCAAAAACTTGTCGAATAACTGCCATGAAATTGAGATTGTGGGTTCGATCGTAGGTAGTGCTGTTACTTTATTTATGATTTTCACAAACTATGAATATGTCTTAACTGAGTCGACAAACGTTGTTCTTTCACATAAAATAAATTCACATAAGTGTAAAAAAAAAACATGACAATCCGAAGCCGTTTCGGAGAAGCATGACCAAGAACACTGTGACGTGAGAGTTATATTATTTGTGTTATTACTTAATATTTTTGTACCGAGCAAGTATTTTAAAAGCCATGAGAAATGTATTTTATGTTTTTTATATAGGCATTGCGCATCCACTTCTTTTTCTAGCTATCTGAAAAACACTTGAGATGACTAGTGTAAAACTTTAATATTTTTAAATTCAAGCTTTTTTCTTGATACCGCATTAATTGCTAATTCGTATCTATTCTTCTAATTTTTCACATTAATTATTCATTTCGAGTAATTACACTAAACAGGAAATCCTAAAAATATACTTAATAAATATTTACATTTATATCACAGTAAATGAAAAATATTCAATAAGCCCCTACAAAACGTACATGTAATCTACCTAAGAACTATCCCCATTTTCAAACCAAAAAAATTGTATCGCAATCGGTCCATCCCTTCAAAAGTTATGATGCCAGAGACAGACACACACAAACATGTCAAACTTATACCTAATATGCCATTTTTAATCGGGGGTTAAAACCTCTAAAAAGATAATCCCGATTATGCAAATGTATAATCGGGTTAAAAATAATAACCATTTTAAACGGTAGCATTAAGAAATAGGCAAGGTTTTACTTGTAATAGGAAAATAATATTTAAATCTCAATCACTTCGAAGAAAGCAGTTCTTAACTTACAATTCAATGGCCTCGTACTCGGACGATACGTAGATGATGGGCGTTTAAAACGTTGAGGCCGACTGGCCAATTGCGATAATTGTGCAAATGACACCTCTTGTGCACATGCGTGACACTTGTACGCACGTAATATCAACTTAGCTCCAACGACATAAGTTCTATCAAGAACTATAAGCTATTAATGTAAAGTAACAAACCGGCCATTGCAAACGATTATCTAAAAACGAATTCTTAATACTGCTCTAGTACAAGAAGTGCGAGATATCACTCGTAGAACAGGTTTCAATTATGAGAACATTTCTGGTATACAAGCTGAAGACTAAAATAGCAATAAGATCGATTATTTGGTTTTAGAATTTATATTAGCTTTATCTATATATTAATACGAAATGCCAAAATTTTGGACCCCTTCTACGAAAATTGCGCTAACGGAGAAGTATGAAATTTGGCACACTTATAGTTTATGTGTAGGAGAAGTGCAAAACGCTAATACTTTTCAATAACTGAGCTTATAAAGTACATTAAATCAATAAATAAAACATTACCCGCAGTACCGCGCATTTGACACACACAAATAAATATGATATATGTATGATGATAACGATAAAAGATCACAAATGGCGAACTTAAAAGTTTGGAAACAAAATAGTTGGTCTTGAGAAACGAAGATGGCGTTCTTATCAATAAGATTTTAAAATTTATTGTGGTCGAATTTCGACCAATGGGCCACCACAATTTGATTTAAATCCTTGAACTGTGAACATGTTTCAATAGCTAACCCTGAAGATACGGTAATCTTTTAAAAATCGATCTCACATATATTTCCACGCTCATGTGAAAGATAAAGACTAAAATGGCATTACACAAATTAAAAGTATTAGATACATGTCGAGGCTTAAGAGTTTTAGTACCTATAAAAACTTAATATGAATACCAATAAAATCTCCTTTTTTAAGGATTTCAAAGATATGCCGTTTTTGCTACGATTGTATGTTATCACAGTAAATATCAACAGTGGAAAATATCTATAACGGAATTATGTGTGACACTTTGTAATTTATACGATTCTATCGGTGCTCTCCATTATCGTATTAGCCATGATTGAAATTTCCATATGCGGCAGGGCATTTTTTAAAAATCTCGAATCCAAAATGTTAGTAGATATGCATTTGTGCCAGTTTTTCTTCAAAACTGAATTAATTATTTATCGCCTATCCTGTGTTTATAATAATCCTATATTAGATGAATATTTATTCTTGAATGTTTTTATTAAGTCTATTATTATCTGATCACAGTCTGTATTTGCGGAACTTCTCTTTTCACCGGTATCTATAATCTAGAGGCAGTGCTAAGTAATCACCAAATAGACCGTTAACTTGTTTATGTTTGTATATCCTACTCATACAAAATAACACTTGACCATCCTTATTTATTTGTTTTTGGCACTGTATAGCCTCAAGTACAAAACAATAATGAGTAATTTTAGAAAACGATACATTTTAAAATTCAGAGCCTGAAACAGATACTACCATGAGCGACATGCAAGACAAGTCCTGATACTTCTATAAAAAAAAAATCAATAAACCCCCTACAAAATATAATTTTGTATAGCTACCATCTTGATCAAATTGGCTTTCAAACACAAAAATCCGCATCGAAATCAGTCCATCCGTTCAAAAGTTATTATGCCACATACATTGACACACATACGTTTACACTTAGACACGTCAAACTTAACCCTTAGTGTCTGTCTGGGGTTAAAAATACAATGAACTATAGAGCTCGCGATATGTTGTGCACCTTTAGCGTTTGTATGTTGTTGTGTATTTGTCGTTGCTATTTTTTTCTCTTATCTCCGCTGTTGGCTGACATTATCGTCATTAGTTGAAATGTGTTTAAAATAATTGCTCGATCGCAGTGCGCGCCCATGACTTGTATTCGAAAATTGCACGCGATCCCACGTCAGTTGTTTGCCGTAAATGCTCACATATTTGTTGCAATATTATTTTAAACGATGGAAAACAGTTATTACACGTCCCTTAAGCGCACGAAACGTCAAATATTTCTGTTGATTAGCAAATAATTATTTGCTTTGCTCATTTTTTTAAGAATGACCTGTTTTTATGTGTTCTACAGTACAAATGGATCTACTATTGTCGTTAAATATGGTAAGATAGCTCATTGTTACTGCTTTTGTTGACGGCTTAAACTCAAATTCGCGAGCGTTCTGATTAAGAATAGATCAACTGCCTTTGCAAGTTTATAGCTGCCCAAATTCAGGGTATTGTTGCATTGATTGCAAGAAAAAGAAAGAAAAAATATTTATTTGCTGAATATGAGTGTTACAAAATTATTTAAGCGTTTCTACATATTCTACCAACTTATAGTGTGCAAATATTTTAATAGTTTTTAATTAAATTAGTTATTTTAATTATTTACTTACTATATAAACACTGTTCATAGAATTGATTACATTATTATTTATTAATACAAACAATTTTTAGAATATAAATTAGTTTATCCCTATCTACCGTAAACTACCACCGTTTCCAAACCTAGCCAGACAGGAGAAGAAACGGCGAAACAAACTCCTGCGCTACAAACCCAACATTCTGCAATTAAATTAATCATATTAGAAATACTTTATTATTTATTCTTATCTGCAAGAAAATCTTTGACACTATAATATTTTTTCTCTAAAAGTAAGTTGAATATCTTTTTTCGAAATCTGTTTAATGGAAGTGATTTAAGATTATCAGGAATTTGGTTGTATATACGAATGGACATGCAATACACATTATTTTTGTAAATGTTGAGTTTTCGGTAAGGCACATGTAGTTTCTCACTATTTTTAAAATGAGACAAACCTAGGACTTCAGCATTTGTATGAAACAAATGATGATGTTTTTTTTCAAATACACATACAGCCAATACATATAAACAAGGTAATGGCAATATTTTAAGTGACTTAAAAAGTGGTTTGCATGAATGCAACTGATTGACACTACATATTGCTCGTATACACTTCTTCTGAACTCTAAATAGTCTAGTTAATTCTACAGAATACCCCCAAATAGGAATCTACAAAACGGAAAAAAACATACCCGTGATAAGCTAACAGATATGTCTTTTATCCTGACACTTCTCTAATTCTTCTGAACACATATACAAACCTATTTTATTTTATTGCAAACCGATTTTATTGCAAAGTGAATCAATATGTGTTTTCCAGTTACAAAATTTATCGAATTTTATTCCTAGGAATTTAGTAAATCTAGATTTTCAAAAGTAGTATTATTTAAATAACGTCCAACTTTTTAGTATCTCTACAATGTGCTTGAAATTCAACTATTTTTTGTCTTCGTAAGGTTTATTTTTGGGTTATTTTCATTTAACCATTCTGTTACTTTTATCAAAGTGTTACTTGTTTCTTCAAATAAATCATTTTTATTTTAACTCTTGATGAAAAGTGTAGTATCATCAGCAAATAAAATTGAATCATGATTGATAGCATCAGGCAAATCGTTTATGTAAATTAAAAAAAGTAATGGCCCTAAAACACTACCTTGTGGTACACCGCAGTCATTAAAAAGGTAATTTGAAGTATAAACTTTCTTGTGGTTTCCACTTACTTTTGATATATCAACACATTACTTTCTATTCTCTAAATAGGTTTTAAACCACTCTAATGAATTACCTCTAATGCCATATCTCTCAAGTTTCGTTAACAAAATTTTATGTGATACAAAATCAAACGCTTTACTCATATCTAAAAATACACCAAGGGGATTTTTTTTACTATTTAGGCATTCATTCACTTTTTTAACTAAGCCGAAACATGCATACACTGTAGACCTGCCTTTTCTAAATCCATATTGATTATTTTGTAATAAATTAAACTGCATTAAATAACTCAATAATTTGTCATACATTATTTTTTCAAAAATCTTAGAAATTACTGGAATTAAAGTTATTGGTCTATAATTGTTCATGTCACACATATCAGCTTTTTTAAATAATGACTTAACAATAGACTTTTTTAAACGATCAAGATATTTTCGTTTCGTAGGTATTATCATAAAACATTAGTATTATCGTTGTTAATAAAGTTATTTATATATAGTACTTATTTTTATATTTACATATTTTTATGTTGTATAACTTTTGTTTGTGAAACAGAAATTATATTTATTTGCCATCTTTTTATAATATAATGCTTAGTATTTCTAGTGTTTATTGATATGCTTATAACATGTAATTTAAAATTAAGAGTATAAATGTGTTTTCAAATGCTAGTTTGTTTCAAAAATAAATGAAGAGCATAGATAAATTTTTTAAATAAAAGTATACTGGCAGAAAATGCCATGCAGAGTAAAATCTATCTTTGTACACTAAAGTGCATAAATCTACAATATAAAAATTATCTCTTAATGTGTTATGTATGGTCGATGGTTGGTAAGCACATAAATTCCGAACGACTGAATCGATTTGGCTATTTTTTTTATTATTATGTTAGTTATTATCAGGAGTAATACCGGGAAAGTTGAAGGTAAAATGGGAAAAATAATACTTTGTTTTTCTTTATTGTTATCTATTATATTTTTCCTTATTTCTGCCGCCGTAATAATGTCAGTCCTCGACAGCGTCCTGATCTAGTAAGTTTGCTGGTAACCTAACATACATCTCCCTTCTATATTCTTCCATCTAAATCCCTTACAGAGTAGGCAGAGAGTATCGAGTGCTGGTAATCGTACTTGGGTAAGAAGCCTGACAGTTCATCGTTAACATCTTACATGTTAATGAACTATAATTTCCTACAATTCCTAAATGCTAAATTATTTTCCTACATTGTAAAACAGTTAGGTTTCACTCTTTCAACGTGAGGCGTTGTTGCTTTGGTCACAACAAAATATTATGGTGACGCATAGCTTTAATCTAATTACCGAAAAACCAGCAGAGCTTGTCAGTAACAAAGTATATTACGAAGGTCTAATACGTATGAATGAATAAATACCTGTCCATTGGTAAGATGTAGTTATGATTGATTCTATTAGATCGGGCGATGGTATTCGGTATATCAAAGCGTGTTGACCTGATTGGACCACCTGCTGATGAAGGACTCATCTACGCATGTAATTTGTAATATCTACAAGAATATTTAGAAGCGGCGCTGAAACACATTTTAGTTGTAGGTATTCAGATAAACTTCTGAAAAAAATAGAATCTAAATGTAATTTTACTGCATTATACCGCGAACTAGCACACGGTTCTCCTTATGGTAAGAGGCAATCATGACCTATAGACTTCATAAATGTTATTGGTGTGTCGCTATCCTGTGGCCCCCTGGCCCCCTGTCGGTACCCTTACCGACTACGCAAAAATACGGAGTTGGTTTGAGTTATACTTAATATTGAATATTTTTTGACTGGTAATGAAATTGGAGTCAGTTTTTTGTAGTTACTCTTAGCTTTTATATTTAATTATTTACAACTAGTTTTCACTTGAGAGTTGTATGTGTATCTATTAAAGACGTTATTCAATCTAAATTACAATATGATATTGACCATAGTTGTAATAAATAGCTTTTAATCGACTTATAAACTAAAAGTAAAGTAAAATGTCTTTACGCCCATATCCCCGTAGCGGTAGGTAGAGGCACAACCAACCCACGACTAACCGAAGACACTAAGTCCCAAGATGGGATAGGTGGAAAGTCTTTTGCCATCCGGGCATTTCCAAGCGAGGTTTTTTGTAGATAATTAGAAAATTTTTTTGCCCGACCCGGGAATTGAACTCGGGACTTCATTCAGTCAAGTCCAAAAACTGGACCGCTAGACCACAGAGGCGAAATACTAGTAGCACGTGACGAATCGAGCTTAAAACCCTATTATTTTTATATAATTTGACTTATTTTAAATAAATTCCCAAGTATATAAAAGCCCGGTTGGCGATAGGCTTGCCACCTATCACAGTGTGGGACTTAGTGTCTTCAGCTAGTCGTGGGTGCCTTGGTTGTACCTCTGCCTACCTCTTCGGGGATATGGGCGTGAAGATACTTTTTTTTTATATATAAAAGCATAAAATTAATTAATTACCCAAAGTTACATTTTCCTTTTTTTATAAATATTTTTTTATTGATAAAACATTGAAATAGGAGGATTCAAACATCAAGATTAACATAAGTACATAGCATAATATTGTTCTTAAACATTATCAGATGGCAGGTCTCCGAACTGTTAGCTCTATAGAATAAGTAATAGAATTTTAATCAAATTTATACCAAAATGATCACGCGCACAATACAGAAACTTTTTATAAAGAAACGCGTGCCAAGCTCTGAGCGTGCTTATGAAACTAAATTGATTAAATTTCATAACTGAATAGATGGCATACTTCCATTCTATAGCTGCTTAGATTCGTGACTGATTAGACCTTATTATAAAAACTTACTGTAAAATGTAGTGCCATTGTGAATAAATATGAAACCATACAAAAAATGTCGATACACGGGCAATTTTATTAAAGTTATCTAACGACTTAAGAGAATTGGCACTGGAGAAAACTTCAGAGTTCGCCCTTTAATAAAATAAACTTACTTATTTTAAATTAAGATAATATCAGATCGATATTTCGATGTTAATTTTTTAGTCTTCAAATGTTTATAAATGCAGTGAAATATTTTGTTTCGTGTGCTTAAATAATGTTAGTTATCTTTAAGCGTAGTTTGGTAAACACGTTTTCACACCCGGCTTTAACTTTAATGGAGTAGGTAAACAGCTGTTATTTTTTTGTTTGATAATGTTGTCTCATTAAGAATACAAATTTTCCCCTAATATTAGTTATTTAATTACAAGTAAGAATAATTATACTCGTACTAATTGTTACATTATTTATTATAATTAATCATGTGACATGTTTGGTAATATATTGTGTTACAAATTTGATTTGAAGTTCAGGTTTTATAACAATAAAAAATAACGCTTCTACCCAAAGTTAAGCTAAAGCTACTGCAAATTATTGTACTTGGATTTTTTTTATGTAAGAGTTCAGCAAACAAGCATATGGGTCTCCTAATGGTACGATATAATCGTAGCTTATAGACATCATAGATGTTATAGGTGCGTAACGGTACTGTGTGTAACGGCAACGGTAATGTGGAATGATTTTTAGACCTTTGTTTTAACGATTGAGAATCCTCGTGGATACCCGCCGCTTTCAGTGTATAAAGCTCGGTGAAGTTGCAAAAAATCGTGAGATTAGCAACAATATAGTCATTCAAAAAAAAATGAAGGGTCTTGCCAGACTCCGACCGACTTAAGCCACTCATTAACCATCCTCTGTGCATATCAAGATACCGCGGGATATCAAAAGAACGAGCCACTGTCATCATCATCCAAAAGAAGCCCTAGTCTTGTTGCGCCAGCATTTTGGCGACAGCAACATGACGTCACACAATGCTCACAGCTCCCGGTCTGCTTTTTAAGCCAGCTGACCCCAATGTCAGATGTGTCACAGCCCACTTTTGGTCGCCACTTACGACAGGTAGAGGCGGCTAACCTACCCTACATGATATTTTATCGCCCTACTTAGTCAAGTTGCTGCGCAGTACTCGACTAATATAAAGGTATGACTGCTGATAAGTAAAATCTGCTTACACCCGCAATAACCTGAAATCAAGTTACGTACAGTAGTACTATTGAAAATATGCGCTTCGGCTATATTCGTCAAGCTTCGGAAATCAGAATGTATTTTAAAGATATCTATATATAGAGTTATATATAGAGTTGTTATGACACATAATTATTCATTTCGTTTAAATTCAGATTAGGTCAGCCAATTTAAAAATAAAAGTATAAAGTGTAAAAAGAATAAAAGTTTACAGCCGAAGCGCATAATTCAAATAGTAATACTATACGTTATTTAGTGTACGCTGTACATAGATTTTATAAGCTGTAGGCATTAGATCGAGTACGTCATATACTAACCTTTCTTGCTAACAAAATCTTTTTATTGCCAATTTTATTCTAACCCCATTAGATAAGAGTTATTATATTTAGATAATAGTAATAAAAATACGTCAAGTGATGGCTTATTTTATTCGCCTTGTTCAGAACACTCCAGTTACTAAGACAAATTTAAAAACACTTTAAAGTCTTATCTTTCAATAGTTTTAATGGTATATTATAATTTTATGGTATGGTATATTTATATCTACTTTACATATTGCTACGCGTATTTAATTTACAATTTTACAGGCGCACAAATGTAGGTAAAACATAAACGTTCTTATTTGTTTGGTAAAGGAAATTGCTCGTTGTGAGTGAAGGTGCTCAAATCAGTCGATAACGTTTAAGATAAACTTAAATAGGTATCACTGTCACGAATTGAAATTAAAAAAAAAATCAAAATAATTTTATTCACTTACAAAATCAAACGCACCTGAATTTTTGTTAATTAGTATCAACGGTGGTAGTGTATGCTAGATAGGGTAGAACTCGATCGTTATAATTTTTACTTTAATTAATAAGTGCTAGCCTATTGGTAAATGTATTTTAACGAATTTATATATAAATAACAAAAATAAAAACTACAGTATATTTAATTAAGTTAGATATTTCCACAACACAATGTGATAGAATATGTTGGTACGAATAAGGAATATGTAATAACTTTTAAACATACATATTCCGCAAATAAATAAATTTCATTTTATTTCATTTCAAGGATGACCAAGTACTTACAAGAGTAAACAAATTGTAACTACATAAAAAATCTTCGATCATCTCAAAGACTTTTTTAAAACTTTCTGATCTAATTTTTAACAAGATAGAAACTTTTTTCACACAATAAAAGCATCGTTCTATAAAACATAATGACGTTTGTGTATAAGGATAATTGTAAGTCGTCAGGAGCGCGTTTATCAAAACAGAGCGGCTCATCGACACTGTCCAAATTTTAATAAGTTGCCCACTACCGCCTTTGTTAGCCATGACTTGGCAATTTTGTACAATAGCTTACGCAACTTATCGACAAAATCGATATCGGTTTACGAGGCGTTACGAGCGGCTATAGCTACTGACCAAATTTTGATTAATTGCATTCTTTTATCGTAGAATTCGGGGCTGCTTTAATTATTTATTGGCGCCGATCAATTAGTAGTGTGATGAGGAAAAGATTTGGGAAGTTTTATGATATTCTTCTATTAAATAACATACATTTTTTTAATAGATAGTTTACAATTTCATTATTGTTTTCAAAAGGCAAACTTGTTTTTTATCGTTACAGGACCGTTGTTACAGATTTAATGGAGAGGAGTGCTTTATTTTACTTCGTAAAAAAGCTCTCTTGCTAGTGATTGTTTTCTATGATATTTTTATGATATTTTTCTACTATAGATTATACATTTTTTAATAGAAAGTTTACAATTTTGCTATTGTTTTTCAAAGGCATTTTTATCGTTACAGAACCGTTGTTACAGATTTAATGGAGTAGAGTGCTTTATTGTACTTCTTAAGAAAGCTCTCTTGTTAGTGATTATTTTTATTTGATAAATTACTCAATACTAGACCATAATAGTATTTTATTTCTAAATGCTCTAACATAAATAAACTTTTATTTAAAAACAGTTTTTGTAACGTATGGTTTAAATTTGATACTTTTTATACTTTATTAGAACTTAAAAAAAGCTATGTTTTACTTAGTTACAAATACATTTGAATTAGCTACTTTATTTTGATCATAAAAAAATATAGTACAAATTTAAAAATATTTTTATGCACGCAATGTGAACTATGATGAAAGTTTAGTATTGATGAACCTAATAATTACCAATTTGTCTTAAAAAGTAAGATTTACAAATAAAAAAGAACATAGGTACGGTTCAATATTTAATTAGTTACTAAGTACTCCGATGAACTCAATAAATACGTTTTTAGACATTAGCCTAAATACTTAGCACTGTCAGACGCTTTTTACCTACACCTATTTAGTTAACTTGTTTAACCATACTCTTCTAAACAAGACACTGATTAGAAGTATAAGTAGGACTAGCTTATAAGAAGTGTCTATATAACAGAAAACGTCGGTCATTAGCGTTTTTTTAATGTAACTGGAATGTAAACAAGTAGATCGATTTCCTAATGGTAAGAAAATATACGTCGCTACTTATAGACATTAAAAATCGCCTGTGTGGTCTAGCGGTTCAGTTGTTGGACTTGACTGCGTGAGGTCCCGGGTTCGAATTCCGGGTCGCGAAACAAAAATGAAATTGGGATTTTCCAATTTTTTTTTAAACAACAGTAATTATTATAGTTGCCAACCTATGATATATTATAAGATTCTTGATAACAATACATCATCCCAGCTACGATATCATTTAAATCGGAACGGAATCATTCGAATCGGATTATGAGACCTTGATTGACAGGTTTGCATCTCCCACATATTCTTTATGGGAAAAGACAGCAAACAAGAACGCAGCTCCCCTGGTTGTAAGAGAGATAACTACAGCCTATAGACACGATACATGTTGTTGGTGCGTCGTTGTCCTCTGGACGGGGCGTTAGGCCAATTGAGCAAAATTTAGCGGCTACCCCTCCCCCCCTACCCCCATCCTCCGGACCAGAACATGACATTGTTATTATGGTGGCAGGAATAGGTAAAGCGGTGGATTCCTTCCCAGGCAAGTTACTACTAAGTTCTACACACCAGTGGTTTTGAGGGTATTTAGTCGTTTAGCCTTTGTTCGCTTCTTACGTGATGCCAGACAGCCGTCCTGATTATCTATTCTACACAGAGAACACCCAGACGCGGGGGAATTTCATGGAAATATTTATTAACATCTTAATTTTTATACTACTTGGTACTCCTCTGCCATCTAATATACAGATGGTTGCGTGAGTTTATGTTCCTGTATTGGTTGCGACTATATTTTAGCATAGTTTTAGCTGCATTATCGCTGTGACTTCGACTAGGACGCTCATTATTAAGATGACTCTCCCAGAATGAGATCATTGTGTTAATCATGCTGTCATGAAGACAAAGTTCCTTTACAACGTGTTCCGATTTAAATGATATCGTAGCTGGGATGCTGGGATTAAAGTCAACATGTACTATCATATATTTAATCGTTTTAATTAATAAAGAAAAGAATTTGCCGTCGACATTAGGTGTCGCGTTTTGTTACCTTTATTGACGATCCCTAAAAAGCACTGGGCACGTAGTTCCTGGCCAGTTACAAATAGAGGATTTTTTTTCTGCATCACAAGTTTTTTGAGATTCACTAACAAGGGCCCGTCTCGTTTGTTCATGGTGCACAGTGTGTAATACTCGGTAAAGTTTCAGTCAGAATTAATTTTAAAAGTTCTTGGGAGAAAATCTTTTATTACCTTAATTTTTCTTCCATTATCAAAAACGAAAAAAAAATATTGTAATTGGAGACATATTTTTGAAAGATGATTTTGAAATTTGAAAGGTATTGCAAATCTAAGTTAAAAAACTATTTTCATAGAATCATGGTTCCTATCTAATATCAAAATTTTTAAAATCTTCAAATTAAAACATAGCTTACAAGAAAGCGAACTGCGGTTTTTTTGTTGTCAAAATGTTATTCTTTTCAGTAAAAATGTAGTAACGATAAAACAAATGATATAATAACTTTGGGGATAACAAATAAAGTAAAAAGTAACTTTGGGGCAAATTTCAAAAGTCGTTACAAAAAGCATTTCTGGAAAACACAATTTAGAAATAAAATATGTTTCGCCTTGAAGATATTTTCATGATTTGTGCATGTTTAACCTTATTTTTCAATTAACATCTTTGTTTAAAATTGCTGATTACAATGTAGTACACGACTAAGTATGGCATGGATTTTTATGTGAATTTAAACAAATCACAATTAATCCACAATTATTAACAACAATAATTAAAATTATCGCAATAATAAAAGACTAACATTTTAATGACTTGAGCCAAGCCCGGATTTTGTTTATTTTCCACACTGTGCAGCGTATCAAGGAAATAAATCAAACCCAACCACATAGCTTCCAATAAACCGATACATTTATTGATTTGTTACACCATTAAATTGGTTGATGGTTCCCAGTGCATCAAAATACAATGTTGTCTGTCGTTTAATGACATTATTTTGTACATTATTTTTGTGTTCAATAAAATACGTAGGTTTGCACCGCTTTTTAAGTATAAAAAAGCTAATTTAAACCGTTGTTAGTACCGATGGTAATCGGTTCTTAATTGAATTTCTAATTTTTTTATTTAGTAAAAAATCCCCGAAAAACTAGGCAGAGGCATAACTAGGACACCCAGGACTTGCCGAAGACACTAATCATCATAATGATAATTGAATAGGTGCCAAGTCTATTGTCAAACAGCTGCATATCCAATCCTGGGCAATGCCGTTTGTAAAGTAATATCTAAAATCATAAAAACTTGTAAATATTTTATTACTTAGTCTGAAAGGATAAAAGTCATAAACGATAATGTAGAAAACGTATAAAAAAGAGTAAACTTATTGCAAAAGAAGTTTACTTAGATTGTTTTTTGAAATATAATATGAATAATCGGGTCAAAATCGACTAGCCAACATTGTAAATTATATATGTGATATGATATTTTCAAAAATGGAATAAGTTAAGTAACTATAGGTACGATGTGAGGACTAAAATTTATTGTACACATTAATTTAACCTGTTCAAAATCCCTACTATTATGGGTTTTTAATTTTTTAATTTTAACATTATACCTATTTGAAATTTTCTATCGTCGGCATTTGGTAAAACTTCCGAATTTTCATATTTTAGAGTTTAAGTTCTAACTCCGATGATCCTGTGATAAGCGAAACCGGTAGCTTATTTATAAAATAATAAATTTTAATTGAAGAGTTTAAGTTATAGTAACTCAAAGTAAGTAATGTAAACTTTACAATAAAAACTAAAGTAAAATTTTAACTTACATTTCACTAAGTAATAATAACACACGTCAAAATTCATATAAAACATATTAAATATAAGTTTTCTTTTCTTAAAATAAATGCACTTGTCGGACGTTTTTACAAAATGAGATGTAGTTGAGGGTGCTGCCGAAGCTTGCTTTTGTGTTGCTTAAAAGAAAAAGGTTCTCTAAGTCTAAAATCTTGAAGTAGTAGGTATAATTTATCAGGCAGTTCAATATATTATCCGAGTTTCTTCTATATAAACAGATGGGTATCTAAAATAGAGTCTGCTAGCTATCGACATTTGCAACCAGTTATCTAATATATCTTGTAAAACTTAAACTCTTACCTTAACACTATTTAAAAACCAACATAATAATATGAAAAACAATATTTTTTTAACGACAAGACTCTATTGATGGTAAGACATAGATACACATAAGTAGATGTAGAAGTTGTTTTGGGGTTGAGGTGACAGGCCAATTTTTCAAGACTACCGGCTAGACTACCCGTGATAACGGAACATGACACTATCATTATGGCGGCATGAATAGGTAATGTGGTAGACCCCTACCTAGATAAGTAGCAGCAAGGCACTCTGCTACAAGTGGTTTTGTTGGTAATTACTCATTTAATTAACATTGCGAGCAGCCTGCCATGAAGGCAGATCATTTATTCTACACAGGAGACGTGGGACATTCAGGCGAGAAAATAAATAATAAAAACGAAATAAGTACCTATAATAAATTAATTAATTTAATTCTAGAATTAAAAATAGAATTCATCACAAAACCGATAATAAATATTATCGACACGTTTGTTTATTTAACGATTCAGTGCTAATTGAAACGGGTGAATTTGCAGGAGCGTAGGCGTTTAGTCCACCGGTCGCCACAAGCGGCCCCCCGCCGGCGCTGACACCTTTTTACTTGGCCCACGCCACGGGTGCCGCTTGATTGCCTCCGATCTCATCGTTTTATATTCCCCATAAAGCCAACAATAATTCATTTAGACGACGTGATGCCACTCACTGGTTAACTGGTTCCTGTTCATCTCGAACGTAATTTTGGATCGCCTTGACTCAATCCAATAACATGAAATCTCAAATCTCTTATCTTGTGATTATTCAATTTCTTAATTGTTTAAACTGTTTTAGCATATCTTCGTTCTATCACTACATAGTACAAAACAAAGTCGCTTCCTCTGTCCCTAGGTCCCTTTGTACGCTGAAATCTTTAAATGTTTTTTTTTAATAGAATAAATGATTGAAGAGGAAGGATTGTATGTTTATTTTATACCCATGCGAATCTGGGGTTAGCCGCTAGTACCTATAGCTATAATTCGAAGTGAATGATAACTGTTAGCATTTAGGATGATTGTAAAGTAGGTTCTAAAATGTCTTTTGCGAGAGCGAACCCTTGGAGGCCTTGGCAGAATAATTACGTTTGTTAATATCCAATTCATTGACTATTGATTATTATTGACCGCGTAGTTGTTCAAGGGTATAACGTACACCTCTAACTCAAACTTAAATTGTATTTATTTCGTAGGAAAGGCATTTTACACTTACCTACTGCAAGGTTTATGTCACTTACATAAATATTGTTCTTCACACTATACAAACGTCTACCTTAACATTTCTTATTTTAACAGGAAAGGTACAGTCATAGAGTATTTAGGGATACTACATCATATGATATAACTAAAAACATTAAATGGGTACATAAAGATAAAGTGTGTAAAAAACACGTTATATTTTTTCGTTTCTCCGTAAATGAGGGAAAATATGTAAATTAATAAATGTGTGATAATTAATCGTAGTTTGTTTAGTCACAACAGTTTACTAATCATAAAAACATTTTGGTTTGGTATTTATGAGGGAAAATTAATACATTGATGTGTATTAGGTATTGTTTTTATGTTTTAAGATTTGATAGCACCGACTTACAGGCAGGTTAACGGTTCGAATCCCGTTGGGGACAGGCATTTGTGAAATTATATCTATTTAAATATTAATTTAAATAAGTATCATTGACTGATCTTCGTAACATATATATAATGCCTTTACACTGACAAACAAATATATTGATAACGATAAAAGATCACAGACGGCGCACAAACTATATTCATAAAGATTGGAAACAAAGTGGTTGGTCTTGATGAATGAAAATGGTGTTCTTATCAAAAACATAATAATTGAACAACTTATAATTACTTTTTTATAATTAAAATTTATTATGGACGAATTTCAACCAATGGGCGACCACTGGTGCTTAGAAATATATGTCGAGTATAAATGGAATAAAATAAAAATATAGACACTAAATGTGGTAATGTGGCTGGAGGTGTTGAGGCTAGTGCTGAGACTGGGAAGCTTTTGTGCAAATGAGCTTACGAGCTTTGTTAACGCAGTCCTTATTTTCATTATGACGCTTCTCGTTGCCTCTGTGGTCTAGCGGTCCGTCGTCGGAATTGAGTTCTTGAGGTCCCGGGTTCGATTCCCGGGTCAGGCAACAAAAAATAGAAAATGTATATTTTAAATTTTCTATTAAAAACTAATGTTGCCTGGGATTGGATATGTGCTCGGTTGGCGATAGGCTTGCCACATATTACATTGTGAGACTTAGTGTATTCGGCTAGTCGTGGGTGCCTTGGTTGTGCCTCTTCCTATCTTATATGGATATGAATGGATATGGGCGTGAAGATACGTAGTTTTGAATCGTCTTTTATTAAAACCCAAAAATTAATGTAAGAAAATGAAAAAATTTAAGTAAGCAAGTCCATCGCCAACCGGACACATATCCAATCCCGAGCAACATTTTTTTTATTAGAAAATTGGAAAAAAACAAATTTTCTTTTGTTGCCCGACCCGGGAATCGTACCCGGATTTCATGCAGTCAAGTCTAACACCTGGAGCTCTAGACCACAGAGGCGATTATAGAGTTGTAATTAAAACATTATTCAAAATGCAGTTAAATAACTATAGACTATTAAAAAACAGGGTTCCAGATATTTTGCTTTTTGGGCGTACATTAAAGCACATTCTAGTAAAGTTTAATTTTGCTCACTATATTTAAATCAGAATCTTCAAGTTATAACAATCAAACTGATCGATTGGCCAAGTTAATAATAAATATGCAATTTAAAATTTAAAATAGTACAATACGTTCAACCAGTTTGGTTATTCAAAGATACAGCCGATTACAACTTTTTATCACAATTTGTAGATACCCACAATGGAATTTCCACAAAGCGCCGACGATAAGAAGCACAGAATCTAATTTGTAAATTGTTAAAACTTTTTTTACTCTCCGTTTCTTCGTTTTGTGTAATAAATTATAACAGTTAGCAGTAATTTGAACTACACAGTGCAAAATGTTAATTGTTGATGTTCTGTGGACGCTGCTTCCTGTTTTAAAACATTGCCTGGAAATAGGCAACGTTAACTCCATACCACCAGAAAGTTTAGTTTGTCATCCAACCCCATAAAAAGCAAACATTTAATGCAAGTAAACAACCGATCCCATTTACTTTTAACTGGTTTATATTAATTGGTTTAAATTTGGTTAAAAAACAATGAATATGGAAGAAACCAAGCAGGTCTTCAAGGATATTGATTTTTGGCACTTGACACTCTCTGTCTACCCTGTAAGGAACTTAAGGTAAACGTATTATGTATGTATGTATGTGTGTTAAGTACTTTATTTACAGTCATTACCTTAAAATACATCCGTAGATTTACGCTATTCTAAAGACGCAGACTAAACATATTTCAGTAAATTTCAAGGCAAATAAAAGTATCTAAATACATAGGATGTCGATTCATTAAACTTTATCTTTGGTAATAAATCAAAAACTAAATTTATACGTTATCATTAGGGTGACTAAAAAATTACACTGGATATAGCCTTAATCAATCAGTTCTGAAGTACTGAGTACAATTTTCGTTCGGTTTGTAATGGGGCTAATCAAATTTATCGAAAAGTCGGCTCTGGTAAGACAAATAAATTCATTCCGAACCATTAGGCACCAGATCCGATTGTTAATGTCTCAATTTAGAAGCGGACGTAAATCTTCAAAGGCGTGACAATTACTGTTACTTTCCGGCAATACAAACAAAAAGGTTTTCCGTCAATTATCGATAAATTAACCCGATTAAACACTCTATAGCAGACGGCGCCGGACTGTCTTATCTTTGGACATGCCACGCTTTTAGGCAGGTAACAACTAACAACTTACAACTTTTGAAGCTGATACATTAAACTTTTCTAATTTAGTCTTCATTTCGTGTTCTATTAATTGGATTTTTATAAATTAGTCAAAAATAAAACGAGCGTTTCAAAGTAATAATAACTATTAATTTAAAGCTTTTAGCGGATAAATAAAAGAAATTTAATGTACAGAAAACATATATTATTAGCACACAACGAAAACGTAAATAATGTGAATAGATTATACGATCAGTTGCTTGTAGCTTGTCAAACTTCTAAACAAACAATCGGTTTAGATTAAAAGATTAACATGTAAACCTACAAACATACTGAACAAACTGCAATACCGGTATAGTAGATTTTGCATCTAACTTTACTTGCAATTTAAAGCAATTTAACTGGGAGAGATTTATAATAATCTTTTTAGGAATCTTAGGTGAGACATCAAGGTTCCTCATGTTTGAAACTAGGGAAATTATAGTAATCTATGAGTTTGTAAAAGGGTTAATTTTTAAAGGAGTAGGGGTTCCAGATAATTTCTGAAGCTCCATTGCTTTCTGGTTTACAGAAGAAGCTTTCAAGCAGGCTTTCTTAATAGATAGCTTGAGATTTGCGAACCCAATGAAATCATTCTAATAAGACAGAACAACGACATATCAATATAAAAAGAGCATACAAACCCTGATTACGATATTATAAGTGTCATTTTTTTAATAGTATCATAAAATTGACGCTTATAAATTTTCCGAAACAAGTTTTTTTTATGCTGTAGGAAGGCAAACAAGCAGACGGATTTCCTGATGGTAAGAAATTCACGCCGCCTAGAGACACCAAAGATGGTAATGGTGCGTTGCCAACCTGAGGTCAGGATGTTAGGCCTCGAGCAAAAGTAAGTTTACTGGCTACCTTATCGTCCGAACCGGAACACGTCATGACGTTATGGTGGCAGGAATAGGTAAGGCGGTAGTACCAATCCTGGCGAGTCGCTGCGAAACTCTACCACCTAGTCAGATGTCACGGTGTTAGTGATGATAAGCCTACGCTCGCCTTTTACGAGTTGCCTGGCAAGAAAGGCAGATGGTCTATTCTGCAAAGGAGCCCGGACCAATACGGGGAAAGGTTAATTTTAAGTTATTTATTTATCATTTACACGAAACACATTAGAATTCTAGTTAACTCCTTATTTGTTTTGAAAAAGATTACTATCCGTCAACAGGTTGCAGGTGGGAATACGATATCTATAATTGTTCTTTTAATGATTTGAGATCGGGCTCGGATCCTAAATGCCTAGTCACGGCCATGCAATTTGTCTAAAGTCGTTTAATCATGATTAGTCACAATAGGGTCCGCTTCTATTAAAAGTTTAGTGGGTCTAAACGAAAGGAGTTTGCTTGATATATTATTGTTATCTAAATACGAGTACATTTTAAAATCTAATGCTTCATATAAGTGTAAAGCTTTATAGATTTTGCTGGTACATTTTATAAAAAGAATCGATTGTAACTTGCACATTTTCGCGAATTTCTATTGCGTAGGGTCAAACAGAATATTATCTAAGATGTAAAATAAGCCTTTATTTTGCTAATTCCGCGTAAGCAGTGTAACCGTTGTGGCAAATAATCCTCCAAACGACACAGAATGTGACAAGCCTAACTGACGTTCCCACCACCCACCTCCGCGACCAGCACACGACTATAGGAAGAGCTCGGGAAACAATATAAATTGTCACGTTCTTTACATGTGACAACCCTACTAAAGAACGTGACAATTTATATTGTTTCCCGAGCTCTTCCTATAGTCGTGTGCTGGTCGCGGAGGTGGGTGGTGGGAACGTCAGCTGTTAGGCTTGTCACATTCTGTGTCGTTTGGAGGATTATTTGCCACAACGGTTACACTGCTTACGCGGAATTAGCAAAATAAAGGCTTATTTTACATCTTTTATAATGGATTTCCGCAAAGTAACGCCTGATTCAATAGAATATTATCTTGTATAAAGAATATAGTCTTCACAAAACAATCTAAATTTGTGTCAAAATAAAGTTAAACGTAATCAACGAAGTAAAACGAAATCAACTGATTTAAATTCTTAAGTTTCTGTCAAAGAGTGGTGGTTGCTAAAAAAAGACGATAGAACTAATTTTATCAAAAAAACACACAAGTTGTAATAGATTTAATGATGTTTGTAAAATTCTTCAGCCATTCACAAAGCTCACAAGCCAATATGATTTACCAAATCATGTTTAAATTATTAAAATGGTTGTGTTGAAATTTACTCAATAGCTCGTAACACAATAACCATTAAAATATGGCCAGAGTTGCAGATTGTTTTTTACTGCAGCTAATAAGCAAACGAAATAAGAATAAGGAAGGTTGAGATTTATGGAGGACACCAGTAGTATAGCCATTTACGACTTTTCAATACTAGTAGATGTTATATATGTAGCAGTTTCATTATTCCAAAACAATTTATTGGTATACAAGCATTGAAATTCAAGAGTCACGCCTATCGTGGTATTATAATTCATCGCCTTCTTCCCAAGTGATATGGTCAGGTCTACTTTTAAAGCAACGTCATAAAAAACTGAAATAATTTTACTGCCAATAAAATTCTTTGCTTGCTTGATAGTTTATGGTATAAAAGTATGAAAAGTTGTCCAATAGAATAACTTTTAATAAAATTACAATAAATTATTTCGCAGGCATATGAATGATAGTTGATGATAATGTTATTAGCATTTTATGTATTGTAATTAAGCTTTTTATAGTGATATTGCGCAAATGAATTCAATTACACACATAATAAGTTAATTTAACTTCTACATTAAAGACTAGGTTTGTTTATAGTCAAAATAAAAAAAAATATATTACATGTTGTTACGACAAGTTTACAGATTATTATTATTATTATGAATGCATTGTTTTTTTATAAAGCAATGTTGCCAGTTTAATTGAAGATTGGTAATGATGACTGGTCACTGACAGACGCATTTCATAGTTGTATTGGGAATATTGAATTAGACCTTAACCCCACAGGTGCGCTAAAGCATTTTTGTATGTCAAAATATAGACTAGTTTTTTTAACTAGTTCTTGGTTTGAGAAATTACTTATTTATCAAAATGTTTGTTAATTATTAATATTAAATTATCATTAAATTTAACTGCACCTAAAAACAAGACCAAAACTTCAAGAGGTTTATAGCCCGTGACTTTTAAGGTTAGTTTATAATAATTAAGCCTTCGTACTTTTTCAACGTAATTAAATCAAAATCGAAGTAACATAAGACATTACAATAGTGTTTGCTGTAGGGATATGACTACTTTATAACTAGTTAGTATTTCCATTCTATTAACTTTACTTTGCTGGATTAGTGAACCTAATTAGTTTTTGACAAGATACTTAAACTTCTAGCTTTAGGTTCATAAATTATTATCATTATTACGTCTTTTGTATTTTTGTGCTACGTGGCATTAGCGTTTTGTTTGTGTAAAAATGATGTGTATTCATTATCTCCTCAAAAACCGTCTGCCTATTTACTTTTCTATGGTTACATGCATAGAAACATATCTTCACGCCAAGTCCCTTACGGGTTAGGCTCTATCGAGTGCCAAACCTCACGATCCTTACAAACCTGCCTGGCTTCCTCCACATTCATAACCCTTTTTATAGAAACACGCCGGTTTCTGAGACTCTTGACACCACCTTCGGGTTATTATTCTATGGTTATTATAAAAAAAACGTTATTTAAAAAAAAACGTAATAAGATAAAAATATTTTTAAAAACTAAAATGTTATCTATAGCTAACTTCATCATGTCGGTTTTTCGTGACGGTGTGCGCGCGCATCGTAAAAATTTACCCTCATCATATTTCCTAACGCGCCAAAAGAAATACAACTTCAAAAATATAATCGCATCAGTGGTGTGGAGGTTTTACTCAAAGCCTTCTGTATAAGCATCATCCCATCGCGTCGATTACGAACCAAACAGATTGTAAAGAGCTTTTTGTGCTTTTGACATGCTTACAAGTAAAGACCCACAACTGATCATTACAATTATTTTATACGGGGCTTTGTGTTTTGAGTAAATTATAACAGTCGGCTTCATCCGTTACCGGTCTCACAGTCTCGAACGTTGCGCCTCCACAATAGCGATTCATTACAAACCATGACCATTTTAAATTCATCTTCCTCGAGTAAACTCATCAAACCCATTCTATTCTGTACAATGGCAATGATGTGAATTGGTTAAGCTTGTGTTAAAATTAAGAAGTGTTTATATTTTGCCATTACAAATATATATATATATATGGCGTACAAATTTGATTTTTCTGCTAAGCAGCTCGTAAGAGTTGAGTGAAGGTGTGTCACCACTGTGACCAGGACTGCATAAACTATTCCTGCCGACATAATGTGGATTATATTATTATGATATTTTCCTGCTGACACAATATGAATGTTCGCCTCTAACGTGCTCTGGTTTAGAGGGTGGGTTTTTAGGGTTTTGCCAACCCCAGATTAGGGTTGGCAACGCGTCATTACGACCTTTGTTTGGAATTTTTTGTTATAAAAGGGGACTCCACTCTGCTGGAATCATGAAGTAATTTAGATTTCTGGATGTAAACTAGTGCAACGGCTCTTTGGTATTATTGCCCCCACCACACTTATTACTGTCACCATAACGAGCTTTCTTAGAGAGATATTGTTGAAGTCCTTTTGAAGAGAAAGTCATATAGTAAAGTAGCTTACGCAATATTCTTAGTATGCCGAATGAGGTTTAATATATACCACAGAGGTCTCGATGTCTGGATGTGTGTTTGTTACCACTTCTACTAAAAATCCGTTTACTTATTTGCCATCCTATAATTGATCTTCTGATCAAATGGAACAGCAGGGACAAATCTTTGAAGAATACTTTATGGAATCTTCCTTTTAATATATCACGAATACTGTAACACGTTAACAATTAGACTTTAGCGACACTAATCGGGAGCTGGTGTTCACTGCCTCGTTTAATATTGTTGCCGTTACATCAGTGCCAGCAATAACCACATCCTCATTCACAGAGTAAGTGTAATAAAGTACCTAAAAGTAGTAAATTACTTTCGCAAGGTATTTTTTTCTATTATCTATTATGTCCAAATAAGTGCATAAACTGAATAGAGTAGACACAGATCTTTAAATTGTTAATGGTATAAGACATCAAACAAACAAGCCGCTTAATCATAAGGGACAACTATCGCGATATAAGGGATAACTATACTGTATATATTACTAGTGTGTCCCTATCTTAATATTATTATAGCTTTAGATAACGAACAAACACATATCTTTCGTGATGGTAAGTGATGACCGTGGTATATAGACACCATAGATAGACATCTAGATGTATTGCTACCCTGTGGCCAGGGTGTGGGCCAGGCCTAAGCCTAGTTGTGCAAGTTTACCGATTACCCTACCCTCCGGACTAAAATTGACATTAGGGTGACAGGAATAGGTGAGACAGTAGATCTTTGCCTGGCCAATTTGCTGCGAAGTTTTCTACTAACAGTTGGTAACGACCCTTGTAACCTATGCTTGCCTCTTACGAGTTGTCTGGCATTCAAGGCAGAAGGCCTATTTTAAGCGCAAGTGGCAAGTTAAACAGCTACCCTACTTTATAACCTGGAATACGAAAATGACAAGTACCGACGTTCCTCAGCTGTATGAACTTCTGCACAGCATTCCATCATTAGCTATGATTGACAGAACTATTACAATAATCCAGTAACCACCAGCGGGCGATGGGGTGGTCAAATACAGATACCGAAGCACGTAGCAATGAATTATGTAGTTTAAATAAATTATTTAGTTTATAATGTACATTTACCTACCTTCAGTTATAAATATAATAAATAATAAATAAGTAATATGTTTTGACGTCGATTGGTAATTGGCTACAACAAGGTTAGTCTCTATACAAATGCCTTTGACAGTACAAGCAAAGCATCCATTAAGCAATTACAATAAATTATTGTTCCGGGATATAATTGTTGAAGTAGAAATTATTACAATAAGTAATAACTGCCATGGAATAGCCATATTTACCTTTAATACGGCAAAATTACTTTAACCAGTGTCAAATTAAAGCTAAATTAGCAATGTATTTAAGTCATTAGATATTTGCGTAATATGTAACGTGTTTTGTTGTTAATTTTAAAGAACGTAGTACAATTTGCAAAAGCAAAGTTTAAATTATGGCATAGTCGCATATGTCTCTGAAAACAACGTCAAAAAAAGGGTTCAGTTTTATGTGATTTTTGTCAACTCTTTACGTAATAAATATATGAAAGTTTTAAGCATTTTTATAATTCGTTTTCTGAAAAAAACCCTGGTCTAATAAGTAGTCTAATGTTTGTAAAACTTTATATTAAATCTAGTTGCAGACCAGTAATGGCAAAATGAACTCTAAAAGAAAATTCAAATTTTAAATTTATGTATGTTATGGTTGAGTTTTACACTAAAATACACTTACAGTATTTAGAAACGACGTAAAAATTAAGAAACTTCTTAGTAATATCTTCACGCCCATATCCCCGAAGGGGTAGGCAGAGGTACAACCACGGCACCCACGACTAGCCGAAGACACTAAGTCCCACAATGTGATAGGTGGCAAGCCTATCGCCAATCGGGCACATTTCCAATCCCGACCAACATTTTTTTTAATTAGAAAATTGGAAAAATCCTATTTTTTTTATGTTGGCCGACCCGGGATTCGAACCCAGGACCTCATGCAGTCAAGTCCAACACCCGGACCGCTAGACCACAGAGGCGACTAGTAACTTCTTAGTAGTATCACAAAATCTACCGAATTTAGAATCAGGCTTGATAATAATATAAGGTAAGGCACTAAGCTAAAATTAATAATATTTCAGTAAAAACTATATAATTACAAGGTTGTGTGGTAAAACTTAAACAGTATTAACTCTACCAAGGGTCAAAAGGACCTTTAGGTTATTTTAAAACAGTAAGTTAAAAATAGATCTGTTCGTGTTACTCGCGAGTGGGGCTTTAGGGCAAATTGCGCAATCCTTTAACAGAGCCATCATAAACAAGTTTCAAACAACACTAGCATAACCCAACGCAACTGCTCAGTAGCTCAACAAAATCTACGACAATTATAACCGGGCAGGCTATGATTAAATTATGGCACTTAACCAGAGTGTTTCCTGAAAATTACATGGGATGGCTCTTCCAAGGCTGCGTTGGCACGCGATCCCACTGCACGCATTAAATATTATAATGACCTGCGATTTAAAACGCGACCAATGACGCATCGGTTTTAACGCGTTGCTGGTCACTCATTTTCTGCACATTATATCATAATTATTTTTGCTTAAGAAATAGCTCGTTGGTTCATAATTATCTCACAGTTTAGTATACATACTTTCAAAACATAAAGTGTAAACTGGTACTTGCTATGAATTACCTAAGGAACTATAAATAAATCATAACATTTCAAACTGCTTCAGTTGCGATTGTCTTTTTTTAAATGCAAGCTAAAAGAGAAACAGAAAATGGCATAAATGTTTTATATGTCTAATCGATGTTTATTTCTAACATACTAGACGTTGCTAGCACATTGCTTGCATTTGAAATTTCGTGTACGATTGATTAAAATCCCGATTTGGATGTTGTTACATACGCCTATTAAGTCTATGTATGCTCACGGTCGTGGTGTTAGGTATATCAAAATGTCTAAATCGGTACCGTTGCTTAAGCCTGAAAACTAAATAAATCTTTACATAATTCTTCTGGTCATGTGTTCATCAAATAAATCCTCCTAAACGGCTAAACAGCTTGTTAAATAAATTGTATGATTGTTTTAATACGTTGCTTGATAATTTAAAAACTAAAATGGCAATATGAATTTATACCGGATCAGTTCACAAATTTGTAAGTAAGTTTACGCTAGAATATTAGTATTAAGTAAAGATTGTGTTTATAGGTGATAATTAAATTACCAACGAGAACATAACCTCTGATGATAGAAACAAAGATTAGACATAATTAAGACGTTTTTTTTTATAAAAATAAGAAATCATTAAGCGTACTTTTATTACCAACGTATTTTAATAAGATAAATCCTGTTACAAATAACCTAAGGATGATACATTTTAATTGGTTTGCATAATGTATATAAAACTATATTTTATTTTAATACGAAACAATAAATTAATATGTTAATATTGTTCCTGATAATTATAATATATTAAATCTATTAGTTAATTGCGTTCATCAATAATTTAATACTTTAATTTGCATGTATTATCCATATATACCATGACGACGTGTAATATGTCGAATGTTGTATGTGTATATGTATGTAGTGTATGTGGTGGTCGAATCTTGGTTTTAATTATTGAATTTATTTGTTTTTGTGACTCGGACGGAAAATTTGGAGTCGCACACTTTCATACTTATTAGTTTTTAGTGAAACACCATTTGTAATAATTAATGAATTAATGTCAGAATACTCTTGAATTAATTATTTGTCACTACACGAAATAATCTATCTCCAAAGTAAGCAAATGATATGCTTAGTAGCAGTTAGTCAACGACATTAATACACAAATCATAATATTAATAAGTGAAGCAAAAATGCGAGGATTATGAAATTTGGCACACTTATATTTTATGTGCAGGAGAAGTGCCAAATGCTAATAATTTTCAATAATAATGCTTACAAAATGCATTTAATAAAAAAATAAAACATTACACATACTACCACGCATTTTACACACACCAATATATTATATTGATAATAAGAAACGATCACAGATGGCGCACAGACCATATTCATAATGTTTGGAAATTAAGTAGTTGGTCGTAATAAATGACAAGGGTGTTTTTATCAAATGACAAATTAATTTTTTTTTATGGTCGAATTTGGACCAATGGGCGAATACTATTATTTTTAAATACACCAACAGAAATAACACAGCACATATTATCTATGTTAGTACCAGTCATTAATAATAAAAATAATTCATTTTCTCAACAGGCGTATGCACCAATGCGACGGCCCCCAGCGTATCTTCAATCAACCGAATCCTCAGAAATCGAGCAGCCGAGCGAGCTGCAGCAGAATTTGCCAGAGCAGCCGGCTATGGTCTCTATGCTGCCCCTCCACCTTACGGTGGATTTCCCTGGGCAGGAGGAGGAGGTGTATGGCCTCCGGGCAGTTTACCACTACCACCAGGAGTACCGCCACCAACTGTAGGAGTACCTCATCCAGATGCTATGAAACAAGGTTTCCTCTCATCGTCTGGACGAGGACTTATAGGTGAGTTTTATGTATTTTATAATTTACAGTGTTTCCATTATTCAATTCTAAAAAAAACCCTACTAAAAAAAGTCCAATTACCCACAAGCATGGTAGCTCGTAAAAATCAAGCATAAGTTTGGTACTAACACCGTAGCTGAGACCATATGTTAGAGTTCTTCAGTGATTGGTTCGGTAGTTATCAATTTCATTACTTTTCTAAATCCCAATTGTTTTGGTGATTATTCTCTTGCTTTGGAAACGGTAGTAGTTTGTTGTAGATAAGTTTATATTTAACTATATTTTTTTAACAAATGAAGAAGATTCATTAAAAAAGACATGTATAATAAACATATATAATTTGTTTGAATAATAAAATTATTAATAATTATGAAACTACTTTCATACCATAGTTTTGTGTTTGTATGCTGGAATATTTTTATAAAACTTTTTGCCTCTATACATTCCGCATTTCTTTCTTAATTTGCCGTTGTCGTAAAAGCCGTGTATTTGTCTCTCTGTCTTAACAATTAAAACTATCATGATCCATTTTTGTAGGTAAAACTGAGATAAGAGATTTGTAACTCTATTTTACACCTGTGTTTCTTATCATTAAAAAATTCGCCTACATCTTTCAAGAGTATAAAATAAAACCAATGTAATCATTTTACACCTTTTTTAACAGATGTTGATGGTGATGACTCTGGTTCCTTGGACGGCGAACAACCAAAATTTAGAAGAAATCGTACCACATTCAGCCCCGACCAGCTTGAAGAGTTAGAGAAAGAGTTCGAAAAATCTCACTATCCCTGTGTGTCAACCCGAGAACGCTTAGCCTCCAAAACGTCTTTATCCGAGGCCCGAGTACAGGTGAATAACTTAATTTTACTAGCCCTTGCCTCTGGATTCATCTTCTTCCCTAAATGCTTTCGCTCTCCCACGGAGATCCCGTCAAATATCGAAATAAAAGTTTCCTACAACCACCGTACTAAATTTTATCAAAATCAGTAAAATACCTACCTGCTTTTATTTTACTGAATTTTGTTATGGGTTAAATAAGCTGATAGCCTGATACTAGCACTGTAACAAAAATACTTACTTGTTTCTTTAATCCAAGATACCTCTGTTAGTACTTGTTGTACTTTGATGGAATATAGCTTAGAATTAGCCATAAAATGTGTTAATAGGAATTTAGTGAAATTAAATAAATAAAATAAATATCCCTTAAACAAATTACACAAATTGATCTAACCCCAAAGTAAGCAAATTACATGCTTATTCTAAGGGTGTTAGACAGCTATACTATTACATAGAAATACTAAAATAGATAGTGGTATAAATTTAATAAACACCCAGACCCGGAAATACAGATGCTATTTTCATAATACAAATTCCTGCCTCTTTCGGCAAACAAACCCACGCGGTTGGTCGATGGATTTAGATATGCACCTTAAACCCTCGGCCAACGAGGTGGTCAAATCTTTTTAAAATAGTATAATTTAAAATATGAAACGAAGCTAGTTACTATTCCTCATACATATCATGTTGCTAAAAATAAGTCCTACGGCTAGTAACTCATCCAAAACAACTACTGATCTTGAACCAATTTATTTTTGACTGGTGCCATTTCAATAATTTGTCTTATTTAAGACTTCTATAAAATTAATATGTCAAGTTTAAGCCAGTGTCGCTTCTGAAATTATTATTCGGATTCTAAAATACCAATAAAGCTGCCTGGGAAAGTTGAGATGCCCGTACCATAAACTACCTTCATTCATTCATTCCATAATCTAATTTAGTAAAAAGTTATCACTCTAGAATAAATTAAATAAAAATTAGTATATATTTCTAATGACTTATCCAAATAATGAATTAAACAAGCCATAAAGACACGCAACACTTAATTTGTATATTTCGTAAATTAATACAGATAAGGATGGAATACTAATCACATTTACCATTACTGACAGGTTTGGTTTTCCAACAGACGAGCCAAGTGGAGGCGTCATCAACGCATGAACCTCCTGAAGCGAGGTGGCGGTTCCCCCTCGCACCGCCTCCCCCACTCCCCCTCTCGATCCCGATCTCGTTCTTTATCCCCTACCCGCGTCCCCTACCATACCCCGCAGATGGGCGGTGAAAACAGTGCCTTCAAGTCACTAGCGCATCAAGATACGAACGCTTTGAAAGCACTTTCTCAACAAGCGCACTTTGATACTAACGCGCTTAAAGCCTTATCGCAACAGTCGTCATTTGACAATAGCTTATTCAAGCCTCATTCAGTGTTAGAAAACAGCGCATTTAAAGCGCTTGTTCCTAATTCAGCGGCTGCAGCGTTATTAGCAGCTCAATCGATACAGCTCGCAAGAGGTTACGAATCAAATTCAGATTCAGATGAAGAAATAAATGTTCACGATGAAAGTGACGACGAAGTCGAAAGACATAAAAAGGCTAGATCAAGATCTCAAAGTCCATGTCGGCAAACAGCAACATCTAACGACTTGCCACTGCAATTAACTAAGCACGACCGTTCGTGTATCAATTGAAATTATATAATTGTTAATTTATTACATTTCCTACAGAAAATTATTGTAAATTACAGTCTACGAGTGCTAGTTCACTTTGTTGTAAAAATGTAAATATAATTCATGTATATTGCACAAAACATGTTACTATGTAGTTGCATACTATTTTGTATTAAAAAATGGTGAAACGTTTAACGGAAGTATTAAGAACTCATAATATGATACTCGTAATCGAAAAATGTATTGTCTGCTGTATCGTTATTTATTGTTTGATATTTATTTGTATCACTCTCTTTTCGTAATATTATTTATAGGAATGTCCTACTTGAATGTAAGAGTCTACATTGGAAATGACTTAGCAACTACATTTATCAGATTTAATTATAAGTATGATGTTTAACGGCCGTACTCAGAGATATGAATTAAGATTTAATATGTCATTAAATCAACATTTTGTATTTAAAATGTCGACTTAATGGTTTGATTAAAAGACAATTAATGTCTCTGAGTGCGGCATAACATTTCTGAAAAGAGCGTGTAATGATTATTGATTACAATTTACCGGATTTCAGTTGTATATAAACACGAATAAATAAAAATTAAATAAGTAATGATGGTTTGAAAAAAATGTGAAATAAATTTGTTTTTTTAATTATAACATACAAAATGTTTCTTTAGAAGTTATTCAGGCAAATGTTACCTGTCACACCCATTTATCAGATACAAATAAATTGATACTAATTAATTAGGTTTTTTTTTTCGAATTCGGTTCATCGATTCAAAAGTTATGATGCCACACATACAACCTCAGATACGTCAAAATTATAACATCCCTCTTTTACCGTAGTTGATTATAAGTAGTGGATTCATAGCAATGGAAACATTTTATTAAAGAAATTGATAACATCCAGGGTTATAAAAAGCAGTATAGTAGCAGGCTCATTAATAACTTAAGAAATATTTTGTTAAAGTCATCCTTTTACCTAACTAAATTAAATTAATGTAAAATTTTGTCTTTTTTTGCATAAATATCATATGATAGAAATCAGTAATATTTGAGTTTGAATAAAAGATTATTCATAAGTACCATTTTAAGTGTATGGTGCAATATAGTTTATTAAATTATTATTTCGAGTGTCCTAAAATCAACTAATGTGCATGCCAAAGGATTTAACAAGTTAAAAGCACGGTTTGCCTTATGCATAGTTCCTACGTGTTAAATTAGAATCATTAATGCCGCATTATTTTTTTTTATAATACAAGTAAATTCTCACTGATATTCTTTAATTATTTCACTCTTGGGTATGATTAATTTAGTAAATACCTGTAAGATACTTCTAAATTGTTAAATCTGAAATAAATACAAAGCTCTGAAAGCTTCGTAGGTATATTTTCAAATATACATAATTATTATTTCCTGTTAATCAAATTCACAACACTATAGTGCGATAATAGCAATCTCCTAAAATTACTAATAGTCTAAGATCAGGCATTAAAATAAATATACCCTCATGAGTTAATTGAATGAAATAATATTTTATAGGCACATTTCAATATAGTAAACGTAAGTGAACAATCTCTGCCAGCATGGGTGTGCTATAGTTCCCATTGTTACCGTATATTGTAATTTTTATTAATTATCTCTGGCTGCAACAGCTTTTCACACTGTTGCCAAACATTATAGTGTTTAGAATTCGACGCAGTTTAATGTAGCATTTAAATTTTATAATAAACATGTGAGGGAAATAAGTTAAATTAACACATGAGGGTATATTATTTATGCCGGATCTTAGGCTATAAGGTTGATCATAGAACTTCATCTTACATACCTCACTCACGCACTTAGCGTTTTTATTCGCATCTATTTTTGAAGCATCTTTATGTAAAAGTTTTTGCCTGACGTGCTTAATAGAAGGCAAAGATATCGACCGATTTATTACAGATATGATGTACCTAAAGTGAAAAAATGTGATAAACAATTGTCATACATTCCGATTTATTGTGAGTTTTGTAAATAATACATTATAGAAAATTGCGAATAAGTATTTTGTAACCAGTGAAATAGAAAATATCAAAATATTTAGTGATAGTCTTCACATTTTTAGTATGTTTTTCGACGCAGCAGAGTTTGTTGTGGCAGAATTCGACTCTTACGTAATGTTTTTTTTTTAATTAATTGTCAGCAAGTTTTGTGTACAACGTTTCTAAATCCAAATAAAATTATATAATTTGAATTTTCCGGCCAAAAGTGTGTACGTACTATTGCGCGACAAAACAAGAAAGACAGTACGTAATGAATGGATTGAACTTAGAAGAAGCCAAAGGCTTTGGAAATAAAGTCTTTGGCTTCTGGTAAATCCAAGTTATTCATTAAATAACTTAATTCGAATTTAAGTGAGGATTTCCGCAAAATAAATCTCTTCTATCAATTACAGCATTTCTTTTTCACTGCTTACAAAAATAAGTTAACCTACACGCTGTACTTATTCTGCCTTGTAGACTTTGTAAATAACTTGTTTAAGATATGTGGAATATTATTTATTAATAGATATATATGTAGTTTTAAGATGTAAAGTAGCCAATTTACGGACGTACCTTTGACATTACAAAATAAAAAATAAGTATCACGTGCATTTTTTTTCGTAATCCTTTTTTTTTAATGACTAACTTGTTGCTAACCACGCGGTTTTTACAGCTTCACCGAGATTTGTGGGCCGAGCAGAGTGCTCAGCCCGAGACATCATTATTTAAATGCATTGGCCTGTTTCCTACAACGTCAGCACCAAGGGCTGTCTCCCGGGAGACCGTACCTCGACTTGGTGCTGTGTTCTGGTTACTGGGTGACTTGATGGAGGAGTATTGGTGGCTCATCGCTCGGCGTTAGGCGCCGGAAGCAAGAGAGGTTTTCGCTGCCGAGACCGGCGGCGACGGTGTAGTGTGATGTTATTGTGATGTGATATTGTCGTGTTCCGGTTGGGAGTTGGGAGTATAGAGTTCGCCGCGGTTATTGGGTCCGGAGGATCCGATAAAACGTGGCGGGGTCTTCTATGGTTTAGGGGCGCGTTTGCGGCCGGTATATAGTCACACGCGGATGCTAACACCGGATTCGGGTGGCCAGCCGTTTTTTCAAAGTAACGTTCCGATAGTTCTTTGAAATGTTGCGCGTCCCAAGAGCTGAGTGTCCGTAATTTTGGCAGTTGTGACATTACCCTGGGACGCCGCTGGAATACGGCTTCTCGATTGAAAGGCCGGAGAGGCCGAGAATACAAGAGATATTAAAAATCGCCATACCTGCCCCTGTATTATCGAGCACGACTAAAAGCGTGCTCGATAATACAGCTTTTTGCTTCGTGCGTTGTACATGCGATGTACATTACGCACGGGGAAGTTCTTGTTGAGAAGGTCGGTCTCTATTTCAGTGACCGGAAGTTCTTTGGGGAGGCCGCGAATGACGACGCGCAATTGGCGTTCGTCCGTGAGAGCGTAAGTATGAAAGCCTACGTTTCGCTCCCTGAGAAGGGACGTGGGACGGTAGTCGTTGGAACGACTACCTTGATACCTTCGCTTGTGGATCTAGCGTGGGTATAATTGATGTTTTTGGCATGAAGCGCCCGGGGTAAATCGTTCCACTTTGTCTTATCGTGAATGACAAGAGGTGGTATTTATGAGCTCGGATATTGAGTCATCTCGACGTCGCTCGGGCTGGCTGGGGGGGTGACAGTCGCCTGAGGGGCGGCCGTCGCCTAGGACGTTGTTGCCTGAGGGGCAGGGGTAGGGTTTGCCACGGCCTGTCTCTTGACGGCAGGTGGCGGGCTAGGCGGGGAATCGTATACCTGGGAGAGCTAGGGGAGAGTGCGAGACGGGGCTACGTGATGGGGTGGGAGTCGATGGACGCGTTGCGCGCGCGGGTGCGGGGGGCTACGCGGGAGAGTCACGGATGGTGGGGGCACGAAGGTGGCCGGACGCCCGAAGGCGGACATCAGCGCGTCCACGGCGCGAGAAATGGGAAGAATGGGAGCAGAAAACTACTGCTATTCTTCCAGGAGATCGGGATGGCGCTCCAGAAGGAAGCGCTCCATTGGAGAGAGCCTCCAAGGACCCATATTGAACCCTCTGCAAAAAATACGGGTGGAGAGTATAGGGTCCCCTCTGGCGGCAGGGGGGACGACGACCTAACGGCGCGGGACCTTACGGGCCCCTGTCGTTGGTGACAACAGGGGTGTGTACCTACACAGCCCTAATGTGTGTGTTGGTGTGAGCCTCACGTAACGTTTTTCTTAGTTAGATGATCTTGCGTCAAGCGTCTTGCGCTGCGGCTGCGACCCGCGAACGGCAAGAACAGGAGTATGGACTTATACGAATTCGGCGGTTAGAAATTGAAACGTACATAATATTTTTTTCTTAAAAAGTGAAGACAAACAGAATGAGACTTACTGCGGCAGGCGGGCAAGCACTACAGACTTAGAAAAGGCTGTGAAACAAAGTGGTTGCTTACAACTGCGCGGAGCAAGGAAATGACACGCTAAGGCAGGCGAGCTAGCACTACGGCCTTTACAAAGGCCGCTGAAACAAAGCGATAGCGCACGACTGCTCAGAGCGGAGGTCGGGAGGGAAGTAATGAATCTCATAATCCTTTAAAGCATTGTCTTCCATAGAGTTGTGTACGTACTAACAGAGACGAGTCAAAGTAATATGAAAAGTCAGCGTTTTGCAATGGGCTCGCCCGAATGGTGATGGTCTTTCCTATCAACAAAACGTTAGAGCTAGATTTTTTCGTGTTATGGTTTAATTTACTGACACAAGAATTTTAACATTTTATCCATTTTGGTAACGCATCTTTGATGTCTATTTGGTTATGTATCTAGTAACACATGTTTAAACTGTTTTTAGCTATTTTGTAAGCATTAAACAACAGAAATTATTTTTGAATGTTGAGGAGTTTATGACCCCTGTTGCTACCAAGAGTAAGTAAAGTATATCTGGTAATACCTGGGATTATAGGCCTGTTACGCTAGTTATGCCAGTTAGGTTTCTACTCTCAAAACCAAAACATGATAATGAGAAATATTTTTTCATGTTAGAATTTAACTAACAAGCACATAGGAGACAAACGTAGCTAATAGTCACGATATTTCATATGATTTTAAACTTAAATCGTTGCTTATTATTAATACTTTTAATCATTTATACGGGATACTCACGATCTCTTTTTATTTTATTCGTTTTATATTAAAATTATATATTGACAAATAAAATAAAAAGAGATCGTGAGTATCTCGTATAAATAATTAAAAATATTAACGATGTTTCATGTTTATTGGTTTAGCAAAAATAGGGGTACAATGCGGTGTCGCTTATATTGAAATATTCTAGCCCATTTTTCCAAATGATTGGTATGCAAAAATCTGAACAAACATTTCATCCATCTATTATTACCTGTTTTACCGATATGGTAAGAAATTGACGCCGCCTATAGGACGCCAAAAGTGATAATGGTGCGTTGCCAACCTGAGGCCGAGATGTTAGGTCTCAAGCAAAAGTAAGTTTATCAGCTAACTTATTTTCCGAACCGGAAACCAGTTATGGTGGCATTAATAGGTAAGGCGGTGGTACCAATCTAAACGAGTCGCTGCGAGGCTCTAATACCTAGTCAGTATTAGCGAGAGCAAGCCTATGCTCGCCTTTTACGAGCTACCTGGCAGAAGTCAAATGGTGTATTCGGCAAAGGAGCCCGGACCGAGACGGAATGTTAGACATATTGTATAAGTCTACCGACTACCCTACCTTCTGGATCGAAATATTACAGTGTCATTACAGACTACAGGAGTTGGTAAAGCAGTGCGTTTCTACCCGAGCACGTTTCTGTCCAGTGTTGTACCAATTAAATTGCTACTGATCTATCCAACCTACAATTGTTTCTTACGAGCTGCCAGGCTGAGACGCAGATCATCTACTCCACTTAAAGGACAGAGACCCGGACAAACTCTGTGTTATTTTTCGTAAGTAGGTACTGATGCTATGACGACAGGAGTAAAGAAAGTAGAAGGATTTATCTGGTCAATTCGTTGAAGAACTCAAGATTTTATCTGGTAATACTGGCGTTAATCGCAACTTGTTATTAAAAAGACACTAGCCCAATTCATCATCGATACTAGTCGAACTGTTGAATAACACTAGAAGTAATTTTACTTATTTTAAATGAGGTCGCCTCTGTTTTGAATTCCCAGTCTCCGGGACAGACAACAAAAATATTTTTTTTCTGAACTTTCTATTAAAATCAATGTTGCCCGATGTTGAGTATGTGCCTTGTTGGCTATAGGTTTGCCAGCTATCATATCGTAGGTCTTAGCGTCTTCAGCCCATCGTGGATGACAAGATTGTCTCTGTGCCTACCGCTTCGTGGATACTGGAGTAAATATACTTTATTACATTTAGTTATACTTTATTATACGGTAAGTTTCAGCAACGCTTAGGATAGGAACATTACTCGACCTAACTACGAAGTAAGTAAAATATTATTTTTTTGTTATGTAACGTTACTTATAAGTAGAAACTTAAATTATAATAAACTCCCAGGCCCGAAAATACAGACACCAATAAATATAACAAGTTCGCCTGCCCCCGTCGGAAATCGAACTCATACATGAGTATGAGTATGGTAGCATCTTAGCCGTTTCTGTTACCATAGATTCCGTACTTGCCTCTATTTGTACTGTACACTACTATGCTTGTGATAGATGCTAGAGCAACTGGCAGGCTTGCACACTTAGCCTCAGATCCCGGCCAATAGCGACTCGACAGTAACATCACCTATGACATGTCTATAGGCAAAGGTTATTTTTCACCGTCACTCCACTAAGGCCTCCTACTTGTTTGCTGTCTAACAACACAAACAAGAAGCAAAAGAATTTAAATGTATAAAATTCGGAATATGGAACTAATTTTAACACCTAGAAATAGATAGGTTCAACTTCCTAGAGGCTATATTGTAAGAGGAATCAAGTTAGCGTCGTTGCGAAAAAAATGCGTTTTTTATGGAGCTAGTCAACAATACCAATACTTTATGTTTGTTTGAGTCCTTTACATAGAATAGACCATCTGTGTTTCTGTCCGGCAACAGATAGATTCAGGAAATAGCCCTAACATCCCCGCCATAGAACAGCTACGCTCCTATCTATCCTATCTATGACGTCTAAAGTTTAGGGTTAAAGCTACCATCAGGAGAGACGTGTGCTTGTTCATCTACTTAACACACAATAAGAAAACCATAAAAATACTTAATCATTATAATAACATACCTTAATGATAATAATTGTATTAATAATTTTATTTGTTTAGGGCTTAATTCAATAAAAAAAGCAATAATGAAATGTGATCTATTAATACCAATATATAAGCAATTTATTATTGAAAGAAAGGCTAAGAAAGAAGATAATCGTAACTAGCTAAAACTAGTACTCTAATGTCGAATTCAGACAATTTATTCATCAAAAAACGAAGAAGGTTCTACGTTTGATTCCTGTGTATGTCTTTGTATGTTAATCGATTTTTGAACTGACTTAATATTTATTTTGTTTGAATGAAAGCATTTATTATTAATAATTTAAAATTCATAACGTATTAGTTAAAAAATAATAAGCACTTCCAAACCCAAATCTTCGAAAAGGTAGGAAGAAGTACAACGAACTAAAACAAAGATTTTTCTAATAAAAATGACATTGCCCGGGATTGGATATGTGTCCGGTTGGCTATAAGTTTGCCACCTATCACATTGTGGGACTTCTGTCTTCGGCTAGTCATGTGTAGGGCAGGTTATAACTCTGCCAACTGTACCCAAACGGGTATATGGGCGTGAAGAAACTAAATAGCCTGCAAAATATTTAACTTTATTCGATTTTAAATTTATTTTAATTTACATTCTTCGTGTGGTTTTACATAGTTATTATTATATAGTTACAAAGGCTTTGAGGGCAATAAACCTTTGGAATCTATCAAAAAGATTGTTTAAACTCATTTAATGCTTAATTTTACAGAAAAAACACGAAGTTTTATAAACTGTATTATTTTAGTACAGATTCCAAATGTCTTCCGATCTTCGGCTTTCGTCATTAGCGTTAGTCAAACAATACCGGTCCAATTATAAAGCCGAGCGAATGTCTGCAATGCGCCTTACACATCCTCAAGAGTCCCAACAATCGACAGCGACCTCATAATTTAGTACAACAATCGAATCACGACAATTATACTTTTTTCCTTTGTTATTAAAAGTCCTGATTCGTTCCTTCCCGGATATCGGCAATCATCAGTGAAAGCTGAACGGGATTGAAACGGAAAAAAGGAATCCTGGAAAGAATTATCATCAGCACACCTTTGAATTTACACCTTTTGTGATATTAATCATTTTATTTACAAGAGGGAGGATCAGTTTATAAATGTGGTTTAGCAGAAACCTATACTTTAAATGATATTTCGCATCATGTAAGTTATGTATTTAGCTTCTACTGTTTTAATTAAAAAAAAGGGAACCGCCAGCTTAATTTATGTAATATGTACTTCCAGTTGAGCAGGTTGACACAATATCCTATTTTTGACATGTGCTTCTAATATTTTTTGCAACCCCTGGACGATAAAGAAGGGGTTATGAATTTGATTTCGGTGCTGATTTTTTCTTCTAAAGCTAACGATCGATAGGATTCTGTGCTACATTATTTGTAGTTTTAGTGGGAGTTATGGAAAATGTTTAGTTAAAGTGTTATTTTTTACTTCGACAAAATCGTGTAATGTCAAATATAACGTCCGATACAAAAGACATCAACGAGATAAACTCCAAAAATATGATTAACTTTTTATCCCTATTACTGTCGTCTTTTGATTGGTTTAACTTCATAAGATCCACGATATTTTATTTCAAGATTTATTCATAAAATAGAGCTTGTTGATATAGATGAATTTTTAAAATAAAAAAAGCTATTGACAAAGTATATGTATGTAACAAAATGTAACAGTAAAATCAAATAGCACATTTATTCTCTAATTATAATCGTAACAATATTCTAGATTTTAGTTCAGAGATTGTTATAATTTACTTAAAAGCTCGTACAAGTTTTGCTTGAGATAACTAGGATAATATTATCATGTCATGTAATATTATCATAAGATATGTATCTATTAAGTATCATAGCATTTGAAAGTTAATTTATGTCCGTCTTAGATTTTAACCATATATTACTAGTACAATATAAATATTTTAATACATACAAAAAAAAACATAATAAACCTACCATATAAAATTGTTACATTGCTACAAAAGTGTAATACTGTTGACGTCATCGTTGATTTAGATCAGGATCAATAAAAAATGAAGACACTTTCTAAGTTAATAATTATTAGAAAAGCGAATAAAAGTAAAAAATTTGATAGACTTATATCAAATTTAATTAGATTAACACGCAAGGTTTTTTCCTGTTTAAAATATACTAGTTTCTCTCAGGAGGCTGAAAAGACCTCTGAAATGGTATCACAAATTTCGTACTACTGTTGGCAGATAATTGATGTTATAAAAAGTAATTGAAGCTACTTTTTGTCTGATGACCAAAGTGTAACAATGAGAAAGCAAAATAACTTGAGCCACCCGAAACACCTTTTAAATATTTTTTTAGTGCAAAGTTCAGATTAAATAAGTGAATAATTTTGAAAATTACATTATAAAATAAAAATAGTTTTATGGGTTGAATGTGTGTATCATAAAGTTGTTATATAGTAATCACAACCTATATATATTATATATAGGAATCCCCATTTTGCATGGTCATCGCATTACGCCTGAACAAATTAACCAATTAAGCTAAATTTTATTGTCAGGAAGCGGTTCTTATAAAAATGACGGAAAAAGACATGAAAAATGGAAACAAAAACAATACTTTAATGCATACAAACTGCTATTTGCTACTTATTAGCTGTTAAGGTAAATAGATACAGAGTTCGCCGGGTCGGCTGGTATTATATATGTGTTATATATATATAATAATTCATTTAAATTTATTTTACCGTATTGTCATGAGCAAATAGAAAGTGTGAATAGGAACCTTTTCGCTTAGTATAATTTGTCTTTAGACCTTTCTTTACTTTCCATTGGGTTAGGCATTACTAAGCCTTAATAATAAAAAATGTGTTAAAACATTTGAACAAATAATTTACTTCGGTGAACTTCGTTCACTGGGCGCCACATACTCTGTGCCTACTCTGCTCGGGAACTTAGCATAAAAATATGCGTGATTAAGTACGTCTCTTATTTCTAAACTTCAAAACTTGTGATTTGGAAAAAAATATATAATACATACAAATACACTCTCCTACGGAAACCTCTCTAATGAGTTGGACAAAAAGTGATCTATAACCTTTCTTAAAACATAAAATTCCTACCAACCAAGTTTCTACCAACCAGTAGATTTGGCAAGAATCGCGGTAATGATACAGACAGTCACAGACAAAAAGACAGACAGACAACGGTTCTGAAACTGTTAAAAATATGTTTTGCTATTTAGTCGCCTGCACTTTTTTTATAAACATCTTCAGTCTACAGAGTTGATTCTTCTACAGTTTTAGATATATCTATCTATTTATACTTATAGTAAATCTGAAGAAAAATGAATTTTGTACATTGAATATATTTACAAAAAATGGACAAAGCTGACAAAAAAGGGCAGCAGAACACATTGTTAGAATTTTTGTCTGTCTGTCTGTATCGACCGACCGCAATTCACGCCAATAAATCTACTGACCCGATTGTAACGAAATTTGGTACATGGGTACTTCATGCTCTGAAGAAGTTTATAAGCTACTTTTTATACCGATTACTATGATGGTTCCCATAGGAGAGGGGATTGATGTTTGAATAGTGCATTCCGCAGTTTTTAAGACAGAAATTCAGAAATTGGTGTACAAACTTTTTGTAGTCAATGAACAATATGTGCATCATTTTTTTTGTAAATCTACTTCCATCTCCTGCAATAAAAAATTGGTATACAGACTTTTTGTTCTAAATGTTTTTGTCTCACATAAATCTTATCCCAACTCCCTGGAAATGAGAAGGGAAATTCATATGGGACTTTCCGCAATTTTTAAGATGGGATGATGATTATTTGTAAACAGGTTCTTGATTACAAAAAGTAATGAAATAAATTAAATGAAACTATATTAATTCATTAAATGTAGTCGATATTTGAGAAAAAAAACATCAAAAGATAAGAAAAACCTGTGGCCTACTACAGATAGCGCTACTAGGTTTTTTAAACTTAAATTTAATTCTAATTTCACTTGAGCTTACACAAGATTCAATTGAAATTTACCCAAATGCGAAATTTAGATGTCGCGAAATAATGTAATTAAATTAGACTCCTTGTCACACTCCTTGAAGGGAACATAATTAGCGCTACCATCTCCACCAGCGTAGAAAATGGTGAAATGTAATGATACCACGTAACCCCATAGTTCCCACAGATCTTCAGTGCGAATGTGGATGGATGTAGGTAGCCGGGGTGACAAAGGTTGACATTCCCTAATCAAATCACTCGGATATATCTGAGGGTGGTGTCAAGAGTCTCCGAAACCGACGTGTTTGTATGAAAAGGGTAATCAATGTGATGGAAGCCAGACAGGTTTGTCAGGATCGTGAGGTTTGGCACTCGATACTCTTTGCCTAAGGCACTTGGCCTGAAGATCTGTATGATGATGAAGATAGTATGTTTGTACATATGTAAGAGACAATCTAGTATCCAATAATTCAATATGTAACAGGCAATGGGCATACCCCATAGACATTACAGGTGCGTCGCTGTCTATCGTCTATCCTAACCTCCGGACCGCAAGGTCGAGACTTTATAGCGGTAGGACTAGGTAAGGCGTTGGATCCCTACCCGAACAGGTTGCTGAACAGCATTCTACAATCAATGTTCTTGATGGTCCTGATTTATAAGTCAGGACCATCTTTTTTTAAAATATATTTTAAACAGTGCTTATTAAATTAAGCTAACTACCGGACTCAAGCTAATAAAACTATCACACAAATGCTTACCCCTGTCGAGAGTCGAACTCAGTGGTACTAGGCATTTGCGTAGCATTACTCTTCGCCAATACGTTGGCCTAAGGTGACATTTCAAATAGCTGAAACCAATTTTATCAAAATTATTTCATAAGTTAAGTCAACTAAACGTCTTCTTTGGTAAAGTCAATGTAATTTAATTGCAATAGTTAGAAAATGAAGTAATTTTGTTATCGAAATAAAATAAATTAAAACTGTAAAGATTATCGACGGTGTTAGTAAATTCCCGTATTATGCAGATAACTACAATCATTAACAAATTGCCGGCGGTACACGACGTATAGCAGTCCTCTATTATCCCACGCGGGCTTATTCTGGACTGCTTTTAATGTTTCTCAATAAATACGATCTTTGTAAAATCTTGAGCTTTATTATCAAAATAAAACTTTATTTATTCCTAGTATTATTTAAAGTTATTTAGCATTGAATCATTATGAGATTTTTAGAAAAACCCAAAATTTTTTAACAGTTGTAATGTTACATATAATCTGTATGTATTTTTTCACAAACATATATATAATAGAAATTAATTCAAATATTTTAGCCAGACGCCTAAACAGAATAGTTATGTTTTAAATAATGCTCATAGTACGACCATATATGTTAATAGCACATATTATATAGACAACGAACATCAAAATTTTAAGTAACGTTTTCATGGGGTCATAAAACCTTGTTGAGTTTAACTTTAAAATGGCGAGATCCTTAAGATGGTGCTTGTAGGATATTTTACCAGCATAATCTATTTAAAAATTGAGAATGATTTCTCCCTTCTTCTTCCCTACACGAAATACGGATATATTTTATTCTTTTAAAAGACGTGACAAAATTAGGAATCAGACGCTCATGACATTTTACGCTTGCGATAAAAACAATATTCAAGATAAAACGAAGCCGCTATTATGTTTTACGAGCCACTTTAAAGTTAAAATAATCCAGAATACATGGCTTGTATTGTAAAAATAAATAATTATCCCAAGACCATAAATCTCTAATGTCATTCAGTGGACCAAATGTCACATAAAAGCCAGTCTCAACACGTAGAAGGCACTCAGTTTATTCAGAATAGTGCAACGGTCCGATAAAGTTGTAACGTCGTGATAGCCGCGGAGTGTGGATGCATGTACGCGAGCCGATCCAATAACAATAAATTTTGTGCGTCTTTTGAAGCGCCGAGAAGACTGCGAACAGAACCTCTTGACCGTCCAGGATGATACACTAAATCCCGAGGTGTACTCCTATAAATGTTAGATGACTTTTTCATTATCATAACTGGTGGGAAATTTTCAATTACTTTTGATTTCGTCAGTACTAATATTATATTATACGAAGTTTTTAAACTTAACTTTAGCTGCACTATTTAAATATTTGAACCAAAACGATTGTTTAAAAACCACCCGTTTTAGCCAATGGCGTCTTTAGACAAAGCATACATTCTAATATTGTAACATATTTTAAATGCAAGTCTGAGAGTCTGACTATAGAGCAACTCTTTCACGGCTTAACCTAAATTTGCTATACATATAGCTGAAGAATCAAGTTAAAATACAGGCTGATTTTTTTCAAAAATCATCCCCCCATGGACTATAATAGGGGATGAAATTATAAACAAAGTCGCAACATATTTTAATATGTATTTTAAATGCAAATCTGAGAGTCTGACTGTTGCTCATTCACGGCTAAATCTAAATTTGCTATTCATATAGCTAAAGATTCAAGTTAAAATACAGGCTGATTTTTTTTTAAAATCATCCCCCCAGGGACTATAATAGGGGATGAAATTATAAACAAAATCGTAACTTTTTTACGATAGCTAAGTCGCGGGCAAATTGCTAGTAAAATATCTTGTTTACATTGATAGTTTGGAGTTCTTTTATTAAGGACCCAGATACATACATGCTCACTATACTACAATATGTATTACTAGCAGTTTCACGCAGCATCGCCTGCATAACTTGGCTTCTACTGCACCGATTTTGATGAAACAAAGCCTATGTCACTTAAGGATAATGTAACATTCTAAAGATGAAAGAATTTTTGAAATCGGTCCAGTAGATCCGGAGCCTATTAATTTTAAACAAACAAAAAATCAAACCTTTCCTCATTATAATATTAGTATAGACAAGAAGTTATTGCTTTTATACGAATAGTCTTAATTTTGGATTTTGTCAGAGAATTTTGGAATATACTCTGAAACCGGCATTTTTGTATGAAAAGAGCAATGAACATTACGTACGCAGGTATCCATGAATCGTGACACTTGGTACTCGATGCCCTCTGCCTACCACCCAACAGACTTGGCTTAGAGAAATGCTTGTAACATCACACAAATCTGTTAAGCGCTATGATAATCCAAAATACTAACTCCAAATTGTTTAACCTCGTCGCAATTTGATCTTTCTTTTTTCCGAAGGTAGCTCATGAAAATATGTCATCTAGTTACTTTAAAGTGTAGTACTTTTACTCACTTGTACATACCAAAAAAGGACTAATCACAATCTTTTCATTACTGAGTGATTGCATAAACAAATAAAAAATACACAGTCGAGTTAGTAACTTCCTTTTTTTAGAGTTGGTTAAAAATATTAAATAAAGGAACTTAACTTTGTCAATGAGGCCAGTAAAAGTACTGACTCTACTTTATAAATAGTAGTAATATTTCCTATTCCTACTACCCATGAAGCTACTCCTACATGGGTTGTCGATTAGAATTTCTCTGCACAATCTTATCGTATTTTATAGTTTGGATTGGAATTATGATGTTTATTAAAGGTGTTAGTTCAGTTCTTAGCCTGCGGGGCATTAGCTGCCGGCTTAGGTATTAAATTATATTTAAAAATACAATACTTAATTAGGGCTACGCATAATTTTTAACTGAAGGCCATATCTTTTCGATCAATGACAGAGATTAATCATATTTACGGTTGCGTATTTTTAAACGAATTAAAAAAAATGATTCTTTTTGAAATTGTAGGTATGAACTCCGAGGTGGTCCCACATTAATTTTATCACGACTCGATATATACGACGATATACTTAATAACGCACATGTTGACGACATCATCAATATGAATGATTCACATACACAAAAATTTTACGTTGAAGCCAGTTTTTTTCAACTTATTGCGCTTAATTATCTTGTTTCAAGAATAGATATAGCAAAACTCGAGTATATAACAGCAACGATGAATATCTAATTTCA
>NJDC01007786.1:12048-23896 GCA_002245475.1 Calephelis virginiensis | reverse complement strand
TGACAATTGTGTATGTCAATTGAAATTATTAATGAAACACAGCTAGGCCATGCTTATCATATTTAACTACTACTTCGTTTCGTAGACCAGGAGCTCATAGCGTATTTTGAATAAGTATTTTAGATTCCTGCAGAAAACACGATAATTTAATTTTTAGTAACCCAAACCACCAAACCAAAACCAAGGATTAGTAATCGTGGCTTAGGTATTTAAGGCTGATGAAGTTGTAAAAACTGCGATGTTGGCAACACATTAGTTATTCCAAAAAAAAACGCGGCTGTGTTCGATTTCCGATAGGGATAGGTGTTTGTATTATAAACACGGTCTTTTTATGAAATAGGAGGCAAACGAGCAATTGATTTATCTGATGGAAAGTTGCCTGTGCCGCCTACGAACAGCTGTAACACCAGAAATCTCACATTTGCGCTGCCGTCCTTTTATGAATGAGTAATTTCTTTTCTAGTCCCCAAGTTTTTCCCTATGTTGGTCCAGGCCTGCTGAGTAGAATAGACCATCTGCCTTTCTACCAGGCAGCCCGAGGCCTATTATTCCTAAGGCAAAGTAGGCATTTGCCTAGGGCGCAATATTACAAAAGGCACGCGTGTGGAAGTTTTTGAACAAATAATAAAACAGTACCAAAATTGATATTTATGTCAAAATATCATTTAAATGTCGCCTCTGTGGTCTAGCGGTCCGGGTGTTGGACTTGACTGCATGAGGTCCAGGGTTCGAATCCCAGGTCGGCCAACAAGAAGAAAATTGGATTTTTCCAATTTTCAAATAAAAAATGTTGGTCGGGATTGGAAATGTGCCCGGTTGGCTTGCCACCTATCACATTGTGGGACTTAGTGTCTTGGGCTAGTCGTGGGTGCCTTGGTTGTACATCTGCCTACCACTTCGGGGATATGGGCGTGAAGATACTTTTTATGTCAAAATACACAATCAGATCTGATTCCACAGGGACATTATGGATTTCTATGTTTCTTCTGTCCTTCTTGCTTTCTTCACTGTCATCACATATTTCATTCATGCCTAAGTACACATGTACTGGTCTACCTAGTTGTCACTAATAGAGGGGCGCCAACGAGGTGTTTGCCTAGGGTGCTCTCTATATTTAATCCGCCTCGGCAGGCAGCTAGTAAGAGTCGAGCGCTGGTTTAAATATATGTAATCACTTACAAAACCACTTGTGGTTTAGTGCTCTGCAACAACTTGTCAAGGTAGGGATTTACTGCAATACCTACTTCTGCCGCCATAATGACTATGTTTTGTTCCAGTGAGGGTAGGGTAGCTAGTAGATTTGCACAATAGACTTAGCATGACGGCCACAAGACAGCGTCGCACCTGTAACATCTGTGATGTCTATAAGCCACGGTTACCTCTTACCATGAGGAGAGCCGTGTTACTGTTCGCTGACCCTTATAAAGGAAACTAAACTAAAAGGAAAACCTCTTAAAAAAACCTTGTGTATTTATTAATTTAAATTTTATTGTTTTCAAATAAGTTTTTGTGTAATTTGTGAGTAAAAAAGGCGAACTTTATGCTGCCGCTAGGCTCTTGGACTATTTTATTTTTCCTTGTATATGTGACTTCATTATATATAAAATGTGGAAATGGTTGACCATTAAATAATTTAAATTTCCTTCTTTGCATAACATTAGATTGGAAAATAAGCATGTTATTTCCCTCATGACCAAAACACGCCATCTTTTAACACCAAATATGTCTATTTGACATAACAAAACTAAACTTGGACACAGTCATTTGCGTTTTCCACCCTACAAATTTAAATGATGTTTATGTTATAACTGTTAGTTTTCCTTAAATACATTAGTAGATACTAAAATATTTCATCTATAGTTTTCTAATAGAAATGAAGTTTCCCAGGATTGGATATGTACCCGGTTGGGGATAGGGGCGATAGGCTTGCCACCTATCACATTTTTTGACTTAGTGTCTTCGGCTAGTCGTAGGCATAGTTGTGCCTCTGCCTACCTCTTCGGGATATGGGAGTGAATATAATATATATATAATTTATTATAGCTATTATATATTATAGCCTAAAATCTAAACCAAAGTATGAGTAAAACTTAAAACATGGCCTACAGACTACATCCCCGTCTAAGGCTTAAATTAGATTGGAAGGGGCATTCCACTTCTGACAACTATATTACGTTTCAAATTGTCCATGAAAAGAACTTCTGCGTAGGGTACAAGCAAAATCTGCAGAAATAATTCTGCGAAAATTAAATTCCAGACAATATATTATGTTCGTTCAAAAAAATGACGATGGTTACTTATTCATAGCTTTAGTTGTCAATTTTGAGATAAACTCAAAAATCGTAATATGTAGCTCATAACTAAATTAAAAAACAACTAAAAAGAAACTAAACTAAAAAGAAACAGACATGTCATTTACTTGCCACCACAAAAAATTGGCAAATAAATTCGTTTAACGACACCAAGTTCTGTCCTTGCTGTGTGGCTAAAGATGTAAAATGACTTAACCAATTAATGTTTTCTTTTCATTATATGGACTTACACAGGTCTCCAGTTTATGTTGGATTTTATTTCTGCCCTTTACTATGCTCTACATCTCTACTTATCCTATCAGATTATGTTATCTTTATTTTAACAAGCTTTGAAAAATCACAACGCTTATAAACTTTCAAATTAAATGTTCTTATAAAAACGACGTTGTCCAGAAAGAATGAAAGAAAGAAAGAAAGAAAGAAAAAATATTTATTTGCGGAATATGAGTGTTACAAAGATGTTACAAAATTATTTAAGCCTTCCTACATATTCTACCAACTTGTGGTGTGCAAATATTTTAATATGTTTTTAATTAATTATTCACAATTACTATTTACACGCTGTTTTTTTGTTTGTTTTGAGATTACATGATTATTTATTAATACACACAATTTTAGAATGTAAATTAATTTATCCCTATCTACCGTAAACTACCAGGATTGGATATATGCCAGGTTGGTAATAGGCTCGCCATCTATCATGTATAAGAAATCATATAAAAGATATATCATAAGACTAATGTGTCTTTACTTATGTACTTTACTTTTTTATGTGTCTTAGGATAGTAGTTATTGATCTGATACAACCAGGGCAACCTTTTAAGGATGAGTGAAGATACTCATAAAATGTTATCAAAATGCAGTCAACATATTACTATCGAAGCTTAAAATTTAGAAAGGAAACAAAATCTATGATTTTTAACTGAAACCGTCACGTTTTATTAGCATTTTATATTTATTTAGGTAGTAATTCACTTATTATTTGAACATTATCATGATATATCATAAAATATATAAAAATAATGTTTTATCTGTAAGTTTGCGTAGTACTGTGACAAGACCCCTCTCATAGATTAGCCAGCTCAAATTCGAGGGTCATTCGAATCACCGCCCATTCATTCGTGTGAATTGGAATTAGAAAATCTTTTAAAATCCGCGAAGTCTGAACAATTAGTCTTCGACGTCGGTGCATATCGAATCATGAAAGAGATTTTCTGTATACTATATGCAGGAATAGTTGTTGAAACAGTTTATTAGATTTATCCTATTAATATTATAAATGCGAAAGTTTGTAAGTGTGGATGTATGAATGTTTGTTACTCTTTCACGCTCGAATGGCTGAACGGATTTGTCTGAAATTTGGAAGACAGATAGATTGTGACCTGGATTAACATATAGGCTATTTTTAATCCCGATCGCACACCGGGTTTCTGTGAAAACGCGGGCGAAGCCGCAGGTAGCAGCTAGTTTACATATATGTGGTAGACAACAACAAAGGGTCGCGCAACAAAAAGAAAATTTGGTTTTTCTAATTTTCTAATAAAATATTGTATATGTGTTATGGGCTATTATGCCGTGCCACAGTGGGTGCCCTGGTTGCTCGGGGACATGGACGTGAAGATACTTTTATATGGTAGACTGTTTTTTCCCTATGTTGTTCCGGGCTCCTTTGCAGAGTAGACCATCTGCCTTTCTTGTCAGGCAGCTCGTAAAAATAACTAACACCGTGACATCTGACTAGGTAGTAGAGTTTCGCAGCGACTCGCCCGGATTAGTACCACCGCCTTACTTGTTCCTGCCGCCAAACGTCATGACGTGTTCCGGTTCGGAGGGTAAGGCAGCCGGTAAACTTACTTTTGCTCGAGGCCTAACATCTGAACCTCAGGTTGGCAACGCACCATTACCATCTTTGGTGTCTCTAGGCGGCGTGAATTTCTTACCATCAGGAAATCCTTGCTGCTTGTTTGCCTTCCTATACCATAAAAAAACACTGCATCAGCTCATCTACACTGATATCAAACTAATTACTTCTAATATAGCATCGATTCTCGCCACTGTTGTGTTCCATCCTGAAGGGCAAGATAGCTAGTTGTAGATGTATCAGTAACATTTTTGTAAGTAAAAGTCGATGGTTTCCTCTAACCATGAAGAGAGTCGAGTGTTTGTTTGCTTTCCTGATAAAAAATCAATTACAACTATTTAATATCATAAAAGTTGTTTAATTTTATGATATTGGAAGGCAAACAAGCAGACGAAATTCCTGATACTTAAAAATTCACGCCGCCTAGTAACACCAAAGGTGACAATTGTGCGTTGCCAACCTGAGCCCTCGAACAAAAAGTAAGTTTACCGGCTACCTTACTCTCCGAACCGGAAGACGTCAACGGCAAGCACTGACGTTATGGCAGCAGGATTAGGTAAAGCGGTGGTACTAATCCGGGCGAGACTAGGCCAAATTCTACTACCTAGTAAAATGTGTACCTAGGTGTTAGTGACGGTAAGTCTATGCTCGCCTTTTACGAGCTGCCTGGCAGGAAGGCAATTGGTTTATTCTGCAAAGGAGCCCGGATCGTCAAATTCCAAGGAAACTTTGAAAAACAACATTTTATGTTTTCCTAGACAAACAGAACGGGTTGAACGAAGTTCGCCGGGACAGCTAGTAGTATAAAAACGAGCTCGTAGCATACAAAATTGAGTATAATATCGTTTGATGTCAGTGTATTAACTATCTGTCGTGTGATATTCACGTTATTGGGGCCTTTAATCAACCTGGAATGTTCCAGACTGATGACAGAATGCTGGTTGTATTAAATTTTCTGATAATTGATAAATACTTGACCATTGGTGTGTGTAATCGAATGTTCATACATATATCCCGGCACGTTCGAAAATAACCCCTATCTTTTAGTGATAAAATTCATTTTTGAGCAATAAGTTGTACGAGTCTGGAAAATTTGGTGTTAAATTTTGTTCCTCTTAAATCGTACTATAAGCAGTCACTTCTGTATAAAGTAATTCCGATTAAATATTCTACAAATTATTATAATAAACTAGCTGTTACCCGCGGCTTCGCTCGCGAAAAATTTAGATGTAAGCTATCCTATCTTTTAAGTTAGACCAAACTGCAGACGGTGTGTAAATTTGATTAAAATCGGTTAAGTGGTTTAGGAGTCCATTGAGGACAAACATTGTGACACGAGATTTATATATTATAATAAATAATATTGAATAGTATTGAATAATGAATAATAATTATTCATATTGAATAATGTTCCTTAAAATCACTCAAAACTGTAGTTATAAAAAAAAAGTATCTTCACGCCCATATCCCCGAAAAGGTAGGCAGAGGTACAACCGAGACACCCACACGACTAGCCGAACTAAATCTAAAAAACCAACTAAATCCCACAATGTGATAGGTGGCAAGCCTATCGCCAACCGGGCACGTTTCCAATCCCGACCAACATTTTTTTTTTATTAGAAAATTGGAAAAATTCAATTTTCTTTTTGTTGGCCGACTCGGGATTCGAACCCGGGACCTCATGCAGTCAAGTCCAACACCCAGACCGCTAGACCACAGAGGCGATTAGAGTAGTTTTTTTGCATAATATAGGCTTATTGTCAGGGAGCTCGCCTCTTGTTGATTCATGGCTTCTATAGAATAGCTTCTATCTTGTCTACACAGAGGAAGCCATTCAATGTTAATCATTTTATTATTTATATAAGTTTCCATAAGCTTCCCGATTATATGAAAGTCCTTCGCCTCTGTGGTCTAGCGGTCCAAGTGTTGGACATGACTTCATGAGGTCCCGGGTTCGAATTCCGGGTCGGGCAACAAAAAGAAAATGTGGTATTTATAAAAAAAATATTTATAAAAAAATGTTGCTCGGGATCGGATATGTGCCCGGTTGGGGATAGGCTTGCCACCTATCACATTATGGGACCTAGTGTCTTCGACTAGTCGTGGGTGCCCTGGTTGTGCCTCTGCCTACCAGTTAGGGGATACTTCCTTCCAATTAACAATTTAAGAAATGTGGGTGATTGAAATTATATGAAACAGGCTATTATACCATTGCTGATTATTTAGCAGCTAAGAGTGGTGGGGATTGATTTCTCCTTATACCAATCTCTAAAAAGTAAAATGTGCTGTTAATGATTTATTGTAAACGTATTTTAAAATCAGGAAAAAAGACATGCCCGCTGTGTTTCTTCTCAGTTTGTGGTCGCGTTCCGATCCGGGGGTTGACTTTAATATTACATAGAAGCGCCGCAAGTGCTCTTCTTATATTTTTCGAAGGGTCCTAGAACCAAACGGGCCCCAATAGGTTGTTTCTAACAGTTTAGTTTCAAAGTTGTAATCCTCGTTTAGATTTTTAATTTATTTTTCTTTCAGGGCCCAATGTATACGTTTTCATAATAAATTTCCCGATTATATGATTGTATAGGTCCCCGTGTTGGTCCGGGCTTCTTTGCAGAATAGACCTTCTGCCTTCCTACCAGGCAGCTCGTAATAGGCGAGCATAAGCTTACCGTCACTAACACCGTGACATCTGACTAGGTGGTAGAGTTTCGCAGCGACTCACCCGGATTGGTACCACCGCCTTACCGTCATGACTTGTTCCGGTTCGGAGGGTAAGGTAGCCAGTAAACTTACTTTTGCTCGAGGCCTAATATCCGGACCTCAGGTTGGCAACGCACTATTACCACCTTTGGTGTCTCTAGGCGGCGTGAATTTCTTACCATCAGGAAATTTGTCTGCTTGTTTGCCCTCCAATATCATAAAAAAAAACTTTCCAATTAATACATTTAAGAAATGTGTTAAATTGAAATTATATGGAAAAGGTGAATTTTTGCTGAATATTTAGCATGTAAGAGCGCTTGGTATAGTTAGTATCATGCCAATCTCTTATAAATATAATGTATTATTACTTTAATCATTAGATTCATATTTTAAAATGAAAAAAAATACAAGCCTGCTTCATTTTTTTACCGGATCTTCTCATTATGTGACCGCGTTGCGATCCGGTGGTAGATTTTAGTATTATATACGCGTCACAAATGCACTTGTAAGGTTGACGTGAAAAAAAAAACTATTCTATTTCATTCTATCTGCGTCAGATTAACGTTGACTTCAGATCATTTCCACTGACGAAAGTATTTTTTAAATCCAAACTAAAATTCAAACTTGTAACTCCTCGTTTAGATTTTTAATTTGTTGTAACGCTTAACAACAAATACTATAAGTTGTTTTTTTTATAAAATTTTAACGATTTTTGGGTGTTTTAAAATGTTGGCGTTCTAAATTGACAACATTTTTGTGTCTTAAACCAAGTTTAATAATTAAAGGATAACATTAAACAATTTTAATTTTATTAAAACCTCTTTGGAAGGTGGTTGAAATTTCACGTTCTTAATTCAAAATATACTTCTGTTCAGGGTGGTCAAAGTGGAACTATCAATGTGGAATCCCATATCCAGTTGTACAGTTTCTACGTCCGTTAACTTGGAAATATTCCTTTATGTGACCAACCCTTGTCCAAAGCATGCGGTCAGTGTGAAGAGACAAAGGAAGCCCTAACGATGTGGTTTACGTAAAGTTTACACGCCTGACTGTTATTATTTTAATGGTCATTATTTATTTTTAACTTGCCTCTTTTGAAAATCCTTAAAAAACGTACGAGTTTTTTAACACACATTTTTTTTTAACACACATTACAACATTATTTGCAATCTAGCTGTACCGGCGAACTTCATTCCACCCGTTCCATTGGTTTGAGAAATTTTAAAATGTTGTTTTTCTAGTTAATAAGCAGTTTTTTTCCATAGAATGTAGAAAATTTAGGGTTGTATGTATTTTTAATACCAAATTATAAAACCATTTTTTTGGACCCACCTATCCTTATCACTTAGGGGATAAAACATAGATAGCAACCAATTCCCAGATATACTCAGATTGCAAGTTTTATCAAAATCGGTTCAGCTGTTTTGGAGGAGTATGGTTACAAACACAGAGACACGAAACTTTTATATAAATACATTTAGATCTGAAATAGCAACTTGGAATCAGTTTCATAGCTTCGTAGAGCTTAAGATCAGCGCCACGAAGACGAATGAACTAGAGGCGCAGCAGCTTCTGATTTCAAAAGCTCGGTGAAGTTGCAAAAAATCGCGAGATTAGCAACAATGTAGTTATTCAAAAAAAAATCTGATTTCATAATACTAAGTTTATAAGTGAAATGTATTCAAGAATCCCAGTAAACTTGATAAAGTGCTTATAGTTAGTTCTTTATATGTAATATAATCTATACTTGCTATCGTCGGCGTTTGGTGGAATTTCATTGTATACAAACTTTTTTATAGTAAACATTTGTACATATCCACTATACACTTAATTTAATACTTTTCGTTACTCTTTAGCCAATCGGTTTCACTTTTTACAGCATCATCAGGGCTTTGAAACTAAAGATAAAAAAAAACTGTTAGTTTAACGTTCAATACTTATTTGGTTGGATATCCAAAAAAGATTAAATAAAGTGCAGTGGAGTGTTTACTACAAAAAGTGTGTGTTTTTATTTAACGCTGACGATAGCAAGTATAGATTATATTACATATAAATAACTAACTATAAGCACTTTATCAAGTTTACTGGGATTCTTGAATACATTTCACTTACATACTTACTTTTGCTCGAGGCCTAACATCCCGACCTCAGGTTGGCAACGCTCCATTACCACCTTTGGTGTCTCTAGGCGGCGAGAATTTCTTACCATCAGGAAATCCGTCTGCTTGTTTGCCTTCCAGTATCACAAAAAAAATGTTTTTACAAAAATACACATTTGACCACCCCTGGGAGATACATAGGAATTAGTTTCAGGATAATGTAGGTTTCACGTCTTTCCTTTACTCTAGCAAATAATTTTTAAGTGACTTTTACCGTGGAAAAAAGGATGGGGTTTCAAATTCGACTTCTATATTTATTTTTACATATGCTAATCGATTTCTCCGATATATTTGAACTGAGTATAGAGTATCTTCACGTATATCCCCGAAAAGATAAGCAGAGGCATAACTAGGACACCCACGACTAGCAGAAGACACTAAGTCCAACAATGTGATAGCTGGCAAGCCTATCGCCAACCGGGCACACATGCATTGTTTTATTTAAAGAAGCGTACTTTAGACTTTTTGCCACTAGCGGCCAATATTAATAATCAATCCTAATCCAAAACTTGCTGTCCAAGATTGATATTTTGATCCATTTTATGTTATCGCTTGCCAATAACGTATCTGTGGACAGGATAAATATGGCAATTGGTTATAGGATAGACAGATTAACAACGAGCTACCTTACCCTCCAAACCGGAAAACGACATGACGTTATGGCAGCAGGAATAGATAAGGCGGTGGTACCAATCCGAGTGAGTGGCTGCAAAACTCTACCACCTAGTCACATGTCACGGTGTTAGTGACGGTAAGCCTATGCTCGCCTTTTGCGAGCTGAATGGCAGGAAGGAAGAAGTCTATTGTGCAAAAGAGCCCGGACCAACACGGAACATCAGTGAAATATACATGATGGCAAATTAATTGTATGAATTACTAGCCGATCCGGAGAACTTCATATCGCTTCACATTAACAGCGACTAACAGTTTGTATGGAAGAAACTTAAGTATGACTTGAATTCATTCAATAGTATATATTTAGTAGTTTATTTATCTGTACACCAAGTCTACTTATTTCATTTAGTACTTTCCTTTTACGGGTTGGCTGGAAGAAATTTCTTTTAGTAGAGATAAGCTCGCCTTTTGTACTTTGTTTTTATTTTTACTTTTAAGTATTGTTTGTATCTAATATCAGTTGTATACAACAAAGAGTATATATATATGACTTTTTCTCATTTTCCTTTCAAATTCCCAGTTTTTCTTTACACAAGAACTTTCCTGACAACAATCAAACAACAAAAAATAATTAGCATAATCGGTCAATCCATTCAGTCGTTTTGTGATGATAACGCGAAATGAGGATTCCATTTTAAACCCCGACAAAAAAAAGAGGGGTGTTATAAATTTGACGCGTCTGTCTGGGTGTCTGTCTGTGGTATCATAACTCCCGAACGGATGAAGTGATTTCAATTTAGTTTTTTTGTATTAAAGGTATCTTATGTGCCAGTGTTCTTAGATATGTTTGATGAAAATCGGTTGAGCTGTTTAAAAGTTGTGGGGGGTGAAATTAGGAAGATGAACAGAATGTCTGCATTTTTTTTACTTTCTAAAGGGAAAACTTTCTTGTGTCGGGGTTTTTCCAATTTTTAATTTATTTTTTTATTACATAATATATAGATAGAGGTTATATTTTATATAGTAAGGCTGTGCGTTGTATATTCTACATATACTATTGTACTAAGCACTTTCTCTTCTTTGGGTTTGCAGAAAGAAATCTCTATTAAAAATAGGCTCGCTAAATATTTTTTCATTATTAACTTGTGCTGGGACTATTTTATAAAAAATAATAAAATTAATAATCAATACTACAACTAATACTAAGTACGCTTGGTCTCTAACCGTCATATTAATAAATAAGGCGTAAAGTACGCCTAGGTTCAACCTGGTATTATAGTTGATATTACAATGTGATACACACTATAATCTCAACTTAATTTTACTCCTTAATTTATCCATGTTTATTAATAAACCGTACATACGTATGTATTGCCTACGTACGGACGTACGTACGTAGTGTGGAGGAACACATTCATTACTCTTTTTACACAACAAGCCGGTTTTAAACTTTTAATACCACCCTCGTATCTGAACAAGTTAGTGGTTAAATATTAACCTAGGATTCCTCGGGAAAATACATGTAATAAAGTATAACAATAATAAATTGAAAAGGTAGGCAGAGGAACAACCCATGATTAGCCGAATGTACTTAATTTTACAATGTGATAGGTAACAAACCTATCGCCAAACGGGCACTTATCCAATCCCGGGCAAGTAAAAGTAAGTAAGTAAGTATCTTGACGCCCATAACCCCGAAGAGGTAGGCAGAGGCACAACCAGGGCACCCATGACTGGCCGAAGACACTAAGTCTCACAATGTGATAAGTGGCAAGCCTATCGCCGACCGGGCACATTTCCAATCCCGACCAACATTTTTTATTAGAAAATTGGAAAAATCCAATTTTCTTTTTGTTGACCCGGGATTCGAACCCGGGACCTCATGCAGTCAAGTCCAACACCCGGACCGCTAGACCACAGAGGCGATTTCCAATCTGGAAATCTAATCCCGGGCAACGTTTGTTTTATTAGAAAAATAAAACCCGGGGATTGAAACCTGGACCTCATACGGCTACGCCACGGCTACGGTAACGGCTCAGTTAGTATAGGAAAATTTGAAATATTCATTCTTAGTTTCTCGCAGTTGAACTGGATAAAAAGTATAAATGAAACTAAATTTAGTTATTTGCTGAAAATGTGTGTTAAAAGCTATTGCAAAAAATATTTGTTAATACAAGCACTTTCTACCACATTGTGGTGTC
>NJDC01007785.1:86736-100513 GCA_002245475.1 Calephelis virginiensis | reverse complement strand
TACCCGCTTGTGTGCCGGCGTTTAATACCATATATTGATAGGCTGTGAGCGTTTTTAAGACCGAGTGGAAGCACACCGAATCCGCATCCACGATATCTTCAAAACAAAAAACATAGAACAAGCCTCTAGTAAGAAACAAACATGACGATATTAAATACCATTACAGGTTAAAGGGGAATTTAAATATTTAAGTATCAATTAAGAAAAGAAGTATAAGTAAATTATCTTCATATTAAAAATTGCAAATACACATTTTCTATTAGTATTATTGTGTATTTTTTTTAAATTCTTAAAGTGCTCCCTTATTTTACAGAAAAAGGGGAAGTGCGATTTCAAAACTGCACGTAACTCATTATTATTAGTTTAGATAGGGAAGTCAGCGAAAGTTTAGCATGGACTGTGGTGAACTCACATTCAAATATAACGGAAATATGTAAAAGTATGTTTTAAGAAATTCTTACAACTTAATATTTTTATATGTGATAATAAGTTGTGTGTAAATGGTGATGCTTCTGCTGTTCACAAACTAAACTTAATTTAGATACATGCTATCTTTTTCAAATGAAACAAAAACAAAAGAGATGGAACATTTTAAACATGTCACATTGACTAGATTAGATCGTGATAGATAGACAGAGATTAGATTGATAGATTAGTGCGCACATGTCAAATTGTGATGTTTTTAATATTTTTTTCTGATTGACAGATTAAACGTCTGTAGAAATGTCGTTCACAGACTAATCTTACAGCACTAAAAGTGTTTTATCTCTTTCTAATAATTTCATCAAAAGTAGATAGAAATAACTTAAAATAAGTTTAGTGGGTGCGCAAAAAAATTACCACCAATATCTAAAAACTAAAATAATCTGAATACGTTACACTTACTTTTTTTTACATCTCGATGGTTCGGACTTATGGCAAGAAACATGCTGAAGAAAAAAAAGAAGTTTCGGAAATGAACCTCCATTTGCTATTAACAATTTTCTTATGTAGTCTGACCATTTGAATAGGACATCCTGATATAAAATAAGTAAGCTTACATGTTGTTACTAGTTTAAAGTCAAACAATGGTTTTACCTAATACACCAACGTGCAAACGTGTGTGCAAAATGGTAGAAACGATGATGGTAACGACCATATTTGAAATGCCTATATATGTTTCGGACATTATGAAAAATGACCAGTTCATTTGCCAAATTCAAGATTTATTTTTTAGGTCTGTTCATTATTTTAACGTTATCATGATTAACACCTAGTTGAAGTGTATTCTCAGATATTCAACCATGTACTCTATTTTGGTTTTATTTATGGATATAATGTCCACAAGCCTTTACAAAAGATCGATCACGTTCATTTTGAATTTTGTTATGCAATTCTCATTCGGAAAAAATTCGAACGCAGCGAATTCATACAAATATTTGGACCAACCCTTACATTCGGAATTTGAATGAATTTGTTTGGGTAAAAATTTTGTTTGGAAATATCGCAACGGTTTCCGTAAAGAAATTCTCACGTGTATGGCGAACCTAAGTTTGAAACAACTTACAAGTGCCATTGCTAATGATAAAATGATTGTTTAAGAGGTAATAATTATTCCACCAATGAAGTCAATTGACGGTAGGCGAGGGTAGAGGTGAGGCTTGCACATGTGGTATAAGACCCCAGCCATAAAATAGCTATGGTATCTGCAGGCGGTTGTCTATTCCATTAGAAGTTTATAATAAATAATATGTTTTTAAGCTATTGCATAGCTTCTATCGCGGGCCGTGAGCGTGGAGACCGAATCCAGAAATTCCGTAACGAAAATAACCTAACACTCCCCACTCCGACCGGCACAACAGTGATACTTTTTAGTTTTTCCATCTATCGATGAATACTAGAACTTTAATGACTTTTTGATCACGCTTGTCTCTTTAGTTCAACAACTCGCCTCTAGATGACACTGGTTGTATCAGTGTATGCGTGCATAATTCCCCTCTTCGCACCGCAATCTGGTAACTTGTTCCTACTTATGCAATAGCTTTACCGCGGCAGTCTCCTAGTGTCACACGTCTTTTTTTGTTTTATTTGCTATCTTATATCAGTAATTAAGTGCATTCCTCTCACCGGTATAGCAATATCTATACTGTCCTTCAGCCTTACTGAAAGACAAAACATTTGCATATTAAAATTCCTGTAAATTTTTCGCAATGAAGGCATAATCACCAGCACGGGAATATCTATAAAAATATATGTGATCAGGATCAAGGGTGATCAGGGCTTGATACATCTTTTTTAATAAGATTTAGAAGGTAAACTTCCACAAAAAAGTTTTAATGTGTCGGTAATTTCTTAACTTCACAAGAGTTTCGTATTCGTTATCTTACGCTCACGCTTAGATCGTATCTAGAATGTATCAAATAAAAAGAACAACAACATCGGTAGAATTCGTCGTATTTTGTTTTTTTTTTTGTCGTCTAAATAAAGTACTTAAGACCTAAAATGTCGGCCTCAACAGAAAAAATATGGCCCTAAATGGCGACAATATTATTTTGTGAGGACTTGCAAAAGCAGAGATATGTTTTCATTTTTCTACCCAATATTTTTTGTAGTCGTGTTTCAAATAAAATAGTTTATTAAAGTAAGCCTAATATATTTTCGTACAGCTACAGTAAAGCATAAAATATGAACGTGTCTTAAGATATTTTTCAGGGTGATACTCGTGTTAGTCCGTCACCACGTGTAAAGAAAATACTTGCATAATTCACAATATAGCAAGTGTGCGTGATGTTTGTTACTCACTAGCCCACACGGCAAACTACATTGACAGTTAAATTGTATGGGAATAAAAATAACTATGTTAATACAAACCGACTAATATATGCCATTTACTAAAAGATTTGAAGTCGATGCCAAGCCAATTTAATGTTTACTTATAATTATTAGTTTAAGGCTTGGCACCGACTTCAAACCTACATATAAATAGCACATATTATAAATAATAGGTAGCATATAATTAACTAAATCTACTATTTTTTACTTTTTACTTTTGAAATCGGTTTTTAACGTAGTTTATTGCTGATATGATTTAATTTAATAAATTTAGACATCGGAATAGGTGAAAGTAGTTAAAAAAGCTGATAAAATAAAAACTAATCGGCCTACCTAAATAAAATTTTGATGAGACTAATTCGAAACAATTCCGCATCAAACAAAAAAAGAATTACGTAAATCGGTTCAGAAACCTCGGAGGGATCGGTGTACATACATAAAAAAATATACAGCCGAATTGAGAACTTCGATTTTTTGAAATGGGTTAAAAATTAAAGCATTGTCTTTTCAATTTTCAATGGAATTTTCCTTATTTTGCACTTCATGAAAATCTATTATATGTCTTAACCAGTGTTAGCCGTTCTTGAATTTTACACTAGACAACACATTTGGCAATTAAGTTTTACTTGTAAATAAATGCATAAAAGATGCATTAAAGCCGCTCGTGTAAACCAAGCCTTACATCCAAGTCCTAGACAATTCATGTTGTTTTATTGCAGTTGGGACTAATAGAACAGATGTCGAATTCTAAATTATTACCTAACACCTACATGTTGATTAGGGATGAGCAAAGCAACACCAAAATATTCTTGTTCTTGGTCTCGTAAGTTGTAAGTAAGTATGCAAGCATCTTCAAGCCCATATCCCCGAAGAGGTAGACAGGGGCACAACCAGGACACCCACATAATTTGTAATATCATAAAATTACAATAACCAGACAAAGAATTTAAAATGCCAGTTAACCATACCCGCATAGGATAATTTCAGCTACTGATAGCTGAAATTGTCCTAATTTTATTTTTGTTCCAGTTTTTCGAGAAAGCTAAATGGGTGCAATGTCCAAAACTTTCCGACCAAAAGGACTACCTGGCGAAAAAATCACCTTTGAGGTATTAAAAAAGTTTTTAAAGAAGAAGAAGAAAGTTGTTATAAAATGTTCTAATGTAGGTAATTTCTATTAAACCGCAAGAAAGTATTCATTTATTACTAGCTGTTACCCGCGGCGCTGCTCGCGTGGTCCCATAGGAACATTGTTTCGGAATAAATACTGTCCTATCACATTACAGCGAAATCGATCCATCTGATGAAAAACTACGATGCCACATACAAACCTCGTTTTGCGTCGTGGGTTAAAAAAAGCGTAAAGCCACGGACAACAAACATGACAGACATTCGTTGAAAATTCAAAACTAGTTCCGTAAAATTCATTTTGGCCATCACTCATGTTATGCAAGTTTGATTCCACCAAACGTTGATTTAATATTTGCAATTTATCAAAATGTCGTTGGCTGTTTGTGGTTATTGCAAGCCATTTGCTAAAATTAAATCGTTTTTTGAATTATTCACGTACGAAATACAATTTGATGACAAATGAATTGCTTTTGCAAAGTGCGGACAGCCTTTGAAATATTCCAGAAATATTTTTTGAAATAATTTACTAGTTTATTATTTATGCGAATGCGAATGTGGATAGATGTAGGTACCCGGGGAGACCAAGGCTGACATTTCACGATCAGATCAATCGGATATTATCCGAGGGTGGTATCAAGAGTCTCCGAAACCGGCGTGTTTGTATGGAAAGGGTTATGAATGTGAAGGAAGCAAGACAGGTTCGTCTGGATCGTGAGGTCTGGCACTCGATACTTTCTGCCTACCTCGTAAGGGACTTGGCGTGAAGATATGTATGTGTATGTATAATTTACTAGTACTCTAAAATTTTTTTTTCGGAGTTCGCTCGTCAAGGTAAAACTATGATTAGGTTTTCAATGCATATGATTTAAACCCAACTTAAAATTCATATTATGCCGTCAACGTTTTGTAATTTATACACTTTTTACCTACATACATAAATAAGTATGTCTTGGATACATAAAGACATATTTATATGTATAACGTGTTTGTTATTGTTACAAAGAAAATCTTAGACTACCAGAAAAGAGACAGATCTAACAGGGGTAATTGGTGATAGGATCACTTACTACCTTCCTATCACACGACTCAAAAACCCGGGAGCGTATAAAGCTTATAGCATATAGCAACTAAGATACCACGTCCTATCGGATCCTCCGGATCTAATAACTGCGCAAACGCAAGCCTCTCTCCCAACCCAAACACAAACTCTCAAGACACTACACTACACTGTCGCCATCAATCTCAGCGACGAAGATCTCTCTTTCGCCCAACTACTAACGCCAAGTGATGAGCCACTGCTCCTCCATCAAGTCCACCCAGTAACCAGAACGCAGCACCAAGTCGAGGTACGGTCTCCCGGGGGACAGTCCTTGTTGCTGGCATTGTAGGGAATAGCCCAATCCGTCTAAATACGACTCACAAAGCCCGGTGAAGTTGTGAAAACTTTGAGGTTGGCAACACTTTAGTCATTATCAAAAAAAAAAGATAATAACGAATTTGATGTCTGATGATTTGGTGGCTATATTGTGTAACATCTAAAATGTCTACGAGCTACTTTTTCTGTCTTTCATATCCGCAGACAGATTTCGGATAACTGAGCAAGACAGCGAATAAGTACACGGATCTTCTGATGGAAAGAGATAATTGTGGTCTACAAATAAATATAAAAATAAAAAAATAAATAGAGAGTCCAAATCGACAAGCTAAAAAATTTAACATGATGATGATGACAATTGATTTTTAAATTATAGCTTTCATTCTTATTTATACCTTTAAAAGAGTAATTCTTGTATATATATAATTGGAATCTCGGAATCGGCTCCAACGATTTTCATGAAATTTAGTATATAGGGGGTTTCGAATGCGATAAATCAATGTAGCTAGGAATCATTTTTAGAAAATGTTATTTTATTTGGGCGTAAACTGAAAATGTTTTCGTGTTTAAACTGAAAAATATGACTCTTCCTGACATCTGTTAGCGAAGAATAATAATACTATTTTTGTGAGCAATAAAGTTGTTCCAGCAGATGGCGTTGTTAAATGACACGAAGTCAATGAGCGTTTGCTTAAAAATTTTATAATATTGTTGTAAAAAACGCTTATAAACTAATCAACTTAAACATAAACTTACTCACAATCCAACTCTTCACTCTTACTCACAATTAACAAACTCGGTCATCCAGGTACTAATATATAAGAAAATAATAACTTTTGTACGCATGTAATTTGTCCCCACATGGTTTCAAACTATCTCCAGAAGATGAAATAAGACAGACACGTAGACTTATTTTAGGGTTTATAATATTAAGATGGAGTTTTCATCTCTTTCATAAACATATCTATTTGTATTCTAACACAACGTCACAAATGTATGCAGCTGCTTAAAACTAAGCAAGTTGTGAATCTAGCTGCAGACGAATTACCTGCCTAGTATTTATAGAAAAGGTATCTACTTTATATTTTTTTTACAAATCATGTCCATACTTATTTTCTTAGTTAGGGCTCAATAGTGATATGTGCAATACCCTGAAAGTTTTATGAAATCTTACTCAATTGGAATAAAATAAGATCTTTCCAAAGTTGGTCCTTTTAAGAATTGGTCTTTTTAAGAGTTGGTCCTTTTACGAATTGGTCCTTTCGAGAATTAGGCATTTTAAGAAATAGGTCTTTTTAAAACTAGGCATTTAGCGAATCAATCCTTTTATAAGCAGGTGGCCATTTTAAGAATTAGGCGTTTACAGCCTAAGCCGTGTTAAATTGCTTATTATATTGCTTATTAAAATCGTACTTAAAAAGATGACAATTGCACATTATAAAATATCTGTTTTTTAATACCGAAACCTGGACTATTCCTGCCAATACTATGCCGTTTCTCGCTATTGACGTACGTACACGTGGCCTTAGATCCTGGCCATACATTAACTACGCACCAGTAACATCTAAGGTATCTATAAGTCAACGGTTGTCTCTTATCGTCACGAGAATCTCTTGTTTGTTCATTATCTTTAAATAACATTAAAAATATATCAAATAATAGCAACCACCTTTATATTACTTTTTACCCAGAGGTTTAAAAAGCCTTAAGTAAAAAAAGTTTTAAAAAGTAAAAAATAACTTACCTTGCAATTTCCTTGAATACATATAGCTCGATATCCCGGTTTTGTACACGGGGTTCCATCGGCGACTATAGCCAGTGACGCGTAAAACTGTTGTCCAAGAGGTCTACAGTTCAGCATACATGGAGAACTGACTGAACATAAAAATGTTTAATGTAGGAATGCTCTTTATGAGAAAAGACAGAAAAGACTATGACCTATAGACACCATTGATGTTATAAGTTTGTCGCTGTCATGTGGTTTGAGTGTTGGACTATTGTACATTATAACTCATGCCTCTAGACCCCCCGTGCTGGTCTGAGACCGCTGAGTAGAATAGACCATCTGCCTCTCTATCAAGCAGCTAGTAAGAGGCGAGCACTGGTTAAAATATAGGTCATCACACAAGACCACTGGTGGTAGAGTGCTGAGCAGTTTGATTGGGTGGAGATCTACCGCCTTACTTATTCCTGATGCCATAATGACTCTTGTATGTTTCGGTCCGGAGATTAGGGAAGCCGGTAGTTTTCCACATCTAAACACCTATAACATCTATAATGTCTATAGGCCCCCGTTATTTCTTACTATCAAGAGAGCCGTGTGTTTGTTCGGTGACCTTTAAAAAACACCCCTCCATATACTAAATACTGTATAGTATACTTCTAAGTATACTATATATATTAGAGTCCGTATACTATAAAGTAAACTTAGAAATTTGATTTCGATTTTAATTGTTCAAGTCTATGTAAACATCAATTATTTAAATTCAAACTGTACGAAAATTTTATTTCAATACCATATTTGGCTAAATATATAAAAATGAAGGGTGTCCCACGGTTTTCTTGGATTCCATCACCAGACTAGATATCAACAAAATCACCTGGAAAGTACGCTCTTTCAAATGAAAAAATAAAAACATTTCCCAAATGACCGAGCAATACATAAAAAAAAATTAAGCTTCGAACATAACCACCTACTATTAATGTCAGCAACATTTAACTCATTCTTTGTCTTCTTGTAGGTACATAAGTGTATAAAAAAAGCATTCAAAGTTTAATACGTATATGATTGCGAAAATAACGAACATAATAACCATAATATAAAAATTATAACACGGATACTTACCTAATACTATATTATTACAATAAGCTCGCGAAGGTGATTATTTAACAAATTGGTACGAAAATAACAAGAAAAAATGTAATAACAGCATTTTTAAGACATTTAAGTAAATTATAGGTTTCAAGTTACATACCATCAACATATGGGACCCAAGTATAGAATCTCCCTCGGAACGGCCTATGGTTGTAAGATGAACATTGTTCTGTACGCATATCTCTACCTTCTATTGGGCAGGGCTATAAAAAAAATTGTTCATTAATCGTCTACACTAGCGCTATAATGCTACGCTATGATGGCCGGTTTGACACATTACAATAGTGATGTGAATGTCAATCTATTATCGCTAACATATAACCAAATGCGAACCGAACTGAAATATTTGTGTATTTACAACTAGTATGTTTTTTTATTGAGCGAGTATCAAATCGTAGCCTATAGGGATTGTAGATGTTGTAGATGCGTCGTTGTCCTGTGGAAGGGATGTTTGGCGAATTGTGCAAATCTACCGTTAACCCTACCCACCGATGACCGATTTATTTTTGCTGCAGGAACAGGTAAGGCGGTTAATCCCTACCCGGGTAAGTTGCTACACAGCATTCTACTACCAGTGGTCTTGTTGGTAATGACATATTTAACCTGTGCTCGCCTTTTACGAGCTACCTGGCAGAGACGCAAATGGTCTGCTCTACTTAGCAGACTCGCACCAACAGTGAAGTAATAGCTCGTTAAAAAGTTTTTTCCCCGTGATCCTTTGTAGAATAGAACATCTGCCTTCCTGCCAGGCAGCTCGTAAAAGGCGAGCATAGGCTTACCGTCACTAACACCGTGACATCTGACTAGGTGATAGAGTTTCGCACCACCTTTGGTGTCTCTCGGCGGCATAAATTTCTTACCATCAGGAAATCCGTCTGCTTGTTTGCCTTCCAATATCATAAAAATAACGAAAATACGAGTATAACATAAACGTCAAACAGGTCGTCTCAGCGTGCCCCTAGTATAATCTACATTACAAATGCAAAAGTGTATTCCTTCAAATAAATAAATGAATACACTTAGTTCTGATCTAAAAATGGTAATGAGAAAAGGACATTTTTATTCGGAAGGATGATTAAGAAGATATAAGGTTTTATTGTTAAGCTGGACGCAGTTGAGTTTTCATAAGCGCTTGGTTACGAACGGAAAGGCAAACTCCTTTAATTAAGCTTGTAGAGTTTATACGTTAGAATATAAACATCTAAGAGGTAGCCAAGTCTAGACATTTTGTCTGTCTATTCGTAATGTTTTCCCCATTTGAACATGTTACAAAATCTACAAAACATTATAATCAAAATGTCATACATTGGTGTTGCACTCGTGATATCGTTTCGCTGCGCCCGCGCAGTCTTGTGATGTTTGTCGAGTGACACGAACGGTGATAATTTGTGGTGCTAAGGTCTCGTTTGCAACTAGATTCTGAGATCTGTAACAATAACTTGGATTATTCGGTGATCCAAAAACAAATAATTACGTCCACTGCATTAACATACAGAAAGATATTGTCTGTCTAGAACTAGGGTATGAGTAAAGTTAAGTTAACTTTACTCCTACCCTAGTCCTGGTTTATTAATAAGCTGACGGTCAGAGTTTAGCTCTACTAAATACGTGATTAACACAATGTACAGTACTACTATTTAATTTATGCGCTTTTTACACTTTATACTTTCATTTTTAAATAGGCTGACCTAATCTACATTTAAGGGAAATTATTAACTATGTGCAATATCAACTCAATATCAATATCTTTAAAATACATTCGGATTTCCGAAGCTTGACGAATATAGCCGAAGCGCATAATTTAAATTGTACTACTGTACCTACCTGTTTCAGTCTACATCGGCTTATAAAGGATATTTAGGATTTGAGCTTTAGATATATGGAAAATAGTAGTGATCTAACGGTCCGGTTTTGAAATTGATTTATTGAGGTCTGGTTTCGATCCCCGGGAACAAAATAAAAAATGTGTTAAATTTTCTAATAAAAATAATTTTGTCCTGGATTGTATATGTGCCCGGTTGGCAATATAATTGTCACCGACTTATGGAACTTAATGTCTTCAGCTAGTCGTAGATGACCCAGTTGTGTCTCTGCATAAATCTTTAGAGAGATGGCGTGAAAATACTTTTTTATTTGGAAAACCAAATAACTACAAAATTTATTCGAGGCTTACGGGATAATTCCGGCAGATAATCAGAATTAGGCTAATTTGTCTTTACTAGTCCACCCCTATCTTAAAACGGGGATCTTACGCTACATCTGTAAGTTTACCAGGATACCATACCCTCCAGTTCTAATCACAAGTCAGTTATGGCAGCGGGAAAAGGAATTTTATATACAGGGTATCACAGTAGACCCTTAAGAAGCCAGAGCGTATGAGCCACACTTTGGGGGCTGATTACGTATCTTCTTAGTTATGATTACTGGATAAAGGATAGCAAATATAAAACACGTCAGTTGACTGCTATTTGATGGACACATTACTCATTGACCATCACTAAAAAAATACGTAATCAGGACCCAGCGCTTCCTAAGGGTTTACCGTGGCAACCTGTATAAGTATAAGCATATATACCTGCATTATTTGCACTTTAAATAAAGTTTATGAATTATTAGACAATCAATCACAACAAAATAAATCAAAAGCAACGATTACACTCGTTAAGAGTAGAATTACGTGTCGGTTGCAAGATTCTAAGGAAATTAACGACCTGCGGTACCCTCCAAACCAGTTAATCTAATTTAAATTATTAATTACAACCACTATATCATTTAAGTAAATTGTCTGACATGTTATTTAGAAAACAAAAAACAATAGGTTATTAATCAAAAGGCCAATGAAATTAAGACTTGGTGTTATTTTTATTTTAAAAAGAAAACATTACTGTCTACTTAGTTATCAAGTTGTGCTTTGCTTGTGTTTAAAAAATCGACATAATTAGTAATTATAAAAAAGTATAAACTGTGTTTTTTTAAGTTAATTTGACCCTTTCTGGGGCCGGTTAAGACCTTTAGGCCATGCTGCCACGTCTTCCGTATACATTTTTCTTATAGAGTCATTAGTCACAAGTCTTCCGTATTAATTATTCTTATACAGTCATTAGTCACTATTCACAAGGCCACGTCAGGTAAGGTAAAGCGGTGGTCACTTTACACAAGCTCACTTTGGGAGATTTGGCGGCAGCGAGGAAATTCACGATACACTAATTTCTTCACGATTATTTAATTTGTGTACTTTCACTGAACAAAATTAAACTTATTCCCACCTAAATTAACAAATTTTACACATAATTTACACTAAATTCAATAATTGTGAAAAAATTAAGATCATCTTCATTCACGATGGCGCCAAAACTTTCGTTTTAACCGTGCCCATCTTTCACTCGATCCCGCCAAAATATAATGTTGTTGTTTTTTAATATATTTTTAGGTGGGTTTGCCCCGTTCTGGTGCCAGCTAAGACCATTATGCCATGCTGACACGTCTTCCGTAATAATAAATTATTTTTCTTATTATTTATGTTAAATTCAATTCTTCAGTTTCTTAATATATTATCTTCCTCTTTTTTATAGTCATTTCCTTCACTCAAGTCAAAGGTTATTTGAGTCCTTGAATACGTCTTTAGTTGTAATTCCTTGAAGTTTACATATAAAGTTTCTCCGTTAATTTCTTTTATAATACGTCACATTCTTGAATTACGATTATTTACAGACAAATTATAAAACTAAAATTCTGAGCATGAAAATTATTTTTGTTCACGATGCGCCACCACATTCACGACTATGTATAAAGTATTATTATTAATCTTTTTTCCCTCTTTGTTTTATACTAGTTTTATATTATGTAATAAACTCTTATCTTAATGATTCATTTCTTTTTCTAGTTTTGTCTTGAATATTCTTTCTTGTTCAGGCCTCTGCCTCTTCTGTCATGATAAAACACTACAATTATTGTCTTACACTAGTATAGTTGATTTACAGTGTCACATGTACACATCACTAAATAATGTTTACAAGTTAATAAATTTACCCGTTCCCGTCAACCTCTTTTTTTTCAAGTTAATCGCCCCTTTCTAGTATCGACTAAGACCTTTAGGCCATGCTGCCACGCCTTCCGTATTAATAAATTCTGTTTAACAGTCATAAGTCATTTCACGTCTTAAGTCATTAGTCGAAGTCATGTCAGGGTTTTGAGTAAAGCAGTGGCCTCGTAACCCATGCTCATTTAGTGAGATTTTGCGGCATCGAAGAAATACACGATGAACTAATTTCTTCATAAATATTTCACTTGTGTACTTTAACTGAACAAAATTGAACTAATTGCCACCTTAATTGACTAGTTTTTAATAATAATTTACACGAATTTCAATAATTACAAAAAAAACTATGACCGTCTTCTTTCATGATGGCGCCAAAAAACTGTTAAAAAACCCTTTCTTTTAATAATTTGTACCTTTTTGGATCCGGCTAAGATCTGTAGGCCAAGTTAGGCTAAGTTCGTTCAAAGATAACAGGATGAGGCCAAAGACTGCCTCTGCTTTCACTATAAATACTTTTTCTTTTTGTATATACTTTTTTTTCTTGGTGGTCTACAACTGCGCGATTCCGAAGACATTTTTTACCCCGTATAACACCTTTATGGAATCAGTTACCGAGGGCGGTATTCCCAAACGATTATGACTTAGGAACCTTCAAGAAAAGAGCGTACTCATTCCTTAAAGGTCGGCAACGCATCTGTGATACTCCTGGTGTTGCGGATGTCCGTGGGCGGAGGTGATCACTTTCCATCAGGTGACATACTTGCTCGTTTGCCTCCTCTTCTATAAAAAAAAAGTTCCCTCATGTTTTATTTTCTAAGTTTCTAATTGAGGAAGCTTTGGCGGCAAGGAGAAAATTAGCGATAAATTTATTTACGCGTTAACACTTTTCGTTTGCACTTAAAGCAAACAAAATTGTACAAAACTCCACCAATATTGACTAATTTTACTCAATATATACCTAAACTACATTCAATGATTATCAACAAACTGCACGCACCTTTTCCCTGATAGGTACCGCCGAAACCGTACAATAATGTACTCAAAACAGAGAAAAAATGTTTTGAAGCAAGGTTTGCCTTTACGATGTTTTTAATTTTTAGCACGTAATTCTAGATAGACTTACGTTTTCCCGTCATTACATTTTATGTTTATTTTGGGTCAAATTAAAATCAACAGATGTACAGATTTATCTCGTAATATTTTATTTTGTGTTCGTATTCGTTTAAAAGCGTGCAACTACACATCTTAAGAATTGTTTAAACATGAGAACCCGATTGCGCAAAATGTAACCCTCATACTTAAAACTTAAGGATATATCAAATTTAAGAACGAGGGGTCGCTGGTATGCGCCCAAACAGTTACTGAAAAAAATGCAAAATGATTTATAAACACAAAGACGTAAATAAAATTTTGGAATACAAACAGGAGCTCTTTTTCTACATAAAACCCTCTTGCTGCTTAATGTTTTAAGAAAAATTACATTTTACCAAAATTTAAAAATCAGCTTGTGCACTTTCCTGGATCTCGGAAGGCCTTCTTTTTTTAT
>NJDC01007785.1:36654-52197 GCA_002245475.1 Calephelis virginiensis | reverse complement strand
CTCTAGAAGTCAAGTCCGACGTTAGGCCGCTAAACCACAAAGGCGAATATTATTACTCGCATATTCTAGGTAATTGTAAAGATGAGACCGCGACCAATAAATAGCTCATTAGTATTAGACAATTGGAAACACACGAAGTTAATAGATCCGTAAAACGTCTCCGTTTAATATCGTCTTTATGTTCCCAACTATTACAATTTTCCGTGTTACAATTTCGAATTTTATTGTTGTTAAAAAGTTACCTCAATGTAGACCCGGACTGCTTATATACCTATAGCCTATACTGTACAAAACATGGTAAAAGTAAGTCGTTTTGAGTGTAAAGTGCATTTTTTATGATATTGGAAGGCAAACAAGCAGACGACATCTGACTAGGTGATAGAGCTTAGCAGCGACTCGTCCCGATTGGTACCACCGCCTTACATATTCCTGCCTCCATAACGTCATGACGTGTTCCGATTCGGAGGGTAAGGTGGCCGGTAAACTTACTTTTTCTTGAGGCCTAACATTCCGGCCTCAGGTTGGCAACGCACCATTACCACCTTTGGTGTCTCTAGGCGGCGTGAATTTTTTAACATCAGGAAATCCGTCTGCTTGTTTGCCTTCCAATATCATAAAAAAAAACGGATTTCCTGATTGTAAGAAATTCACGCCGCCTTGAGACACCAATGTTGGTAATGGGGCGTTGCCAACCTGAGGCTGGGATGTTAGGCCTTTAGCAAAAGTAAGTTAAAGTAGCTGACCTTACCCTCCAAATCGGAACATGTCATGACGTTATGGCGGCAAGAATAGGTAAGGCAGTTGTACCAATCCGGGTGAATGGCTACGAACTCTACCACCTAGTCAGATGTCACGGTGTTAGTGACAGTAAGCCTATGCTCACCTTTTAGGAACTGCCTGGCAGGAAGGCAGATGGTCTATTCTGCAAAGGAGCCCGGACCAACACGGGGAGACAAACTGACAAAAATGTTAACAACTCTAGTTTTAGGTTACCTATCTCGTGTACAACATGTAGCAATCATTATTTAAAAAAATATTTTATTTAGTTCTCTTTAAAAATCTAGGAATTTCCAAATATTAAAAGTTTATTTATATATTTATTTATTTTGAATATGCAATTCTAATTGTAGGCCAAACTTACATATCACACACAGTGAACTTATAAGTGCAGAAATATACCAGTCAAAGATTTTACTAGTTTCGTTGTTTGGTCGCGCTTATATGTCCATAAATACTCAAATGTCAGACATGTTTTTTTTATTTTATTTCTCCGTCGATTCGTCAACACCAAAATGTCAAAAACATTGATCATATTAAGCGCTCCACTTCATCCATTTCATAAGTTACCACGTCACGATTTGATAATTTTTTCGAAAGGTAGCAAGTTTCGCCACAGGACTTGAATCCTCGGTAGCTTAAATGGTTAGAGCATTCATCGGCTTGAGACGAAAGGTTACAGGTTCAAATAGAGGTAATTTTTTTCTTTCTTTATAGATAACAAATGGCTCCCAATCTGTTTCCACAAAAATTGTATGATGACATCAATGTTGGGTCGTCAAGATTAGTGAAAAATTTATGTTGGATTATGATAAAATAATGTGGGACTATCTTGAAATCATGACATATGTTTCTAAAAAAGAACTATCGAAATCGGTTGACTAGTGACTGAGCATAACAAACATACACAAAAACATACAGTCGAATTAAGAACCCCCTTTTTTGAAGGCAGTTAAAAATGTAAGCATTTTTCGGATGGAACTGATGATTTGAAAATAAACTTATCACTTGTAACATGGACTCATAGTGAGTACACTACTTACACTTGATATACAAGATACTTTAATTTTAGTAGTAACTTAGAACTTTCCCCAAAACTTTTTTACCTCGGGATATATTTTAAAAGCTAAAAACTTAAATTAGGTAAATTTGCTATGCACAAGAGTCACAAAAATTGAATTCATTTCCATTTAATTTGCAATCAGTGCCACTAACTAATATACTATCAGGATAGAATTCACTATATAGTATAAAACAAATCGCTTTCCGCTATCTGTCCCCATGTATGCTTAGATTTTTAAAACCACTCAACGGATTTGATGCGGTTTTTTTTAATAGACAGTGATTCAAAAGGAAGGCTTATATGTATAATTAATTAAAAGTTAGTTTACTCGCGCGAAGCTGGTTGCTAGTTTAAAATATTTTCACAAAAAAAAACATAAAATCAAATAAAAAAAATATTGATCCATTACCTATTTGACTGTTTAGTTTAAACGTGTGGTGTTTGTTAGTTTAGTTATTTTTAGTCTTTTGCTAGTTTACTTATTATTTTATTGGTATATTTAGTTTCCATTACGCTTACCTGTTTGGAATTTGTTTTATTTATCACAAAAAATTCAATCACGATTTAATTTTGAATTTATTCCCGGGACATGCGCTTGCGCACGATCTTTCGAAAGCGGCCGCGTTGGTAAGTCGCGTTAAGTCAACTGGATAGCTTTTCTCACGCCATATGAAGTAGATATAAAACATCCATATATGTTCAGCTCCCAAATTCTCCACAGGGGTGACGGGATATAGCGCGAATCGAAAGTTCCCACATTTACCTCCTCATTGGCTAAGGAGTTTGCGTACACGCCTAGCTCTACCAACAACCGCGAGGATCTGGTTCGATTACGACCAGGGCAGGCATGTTATGAATATAGAATCTTTCCGTTTTTGGGTGTTTATTTGATTTGTATTAGTCTAGTTAAGTATTTCTATGAAGTATCGTGTAACAACCATAACACAAGCATGTTAGCTTACTTTGGCGTTTAGAGCAATTTGTGTAATTTGTACAGCGATATTTATTTAATATCGAACTAGCTCTTCCACTCGGCATTACATTTTTTATATTACTAGCCGACCCGGGGAACTTCGCATCACTTGACATTAACAGCTACAGTTTCTCAGTTTGCATGGATAAAAAAATGTTTTCCCTATTTTCCCTGCATTTTTTACGGTTTTCTCTTTATTTCTGGATAATAAATAGCAATGAAAGAGAATTAGCAATTTTGGTTTTTCCATCTATTTGTAAGGGGATGACTAAAGGATCTCTATTTCTCTTGGTTAAAAAAAAAAAAAGTATCTTCACGCCCATATCCCCGAAGAGGTAGGCAGAGGTACAACCAAGGCACCCACGACTAGCCGAAGACACTAAGTCCCACAATGTGATAGGTGGCAAGCCTATCGCCAACCGGGCACATTTCCAATCCCGACCAACAATTTTTTTTATTAGAAAATTAGAAAAATCATATTTTCTTTTTGTTGGCCGACCCGGGATTCGAACCCGGGACCTCATGCAATCAAGTCCAACACCCGGACCGCTAGACCACAGAGGCGACTATTTCTCTTGGTTCATTTTATTATTATTTATTTATTTATTTATTTACTGACTAAAGACATGACACAATATTAAGTTGAATTAGCATTTAAAAACCATAAAGGTTTGTAAAAAATACTATCATACGTCATTTTACATCTGTGTCTTGTTATTTTTAATTTATTTATCTTTTTGTTTCAGTTATATAATATACAGTTTTTCATTTCATGGCCTGATTTTTCATTTCATTGCTTCATAGTACCTAATAATTTAAAAGCCACTAGTCGGTTAGTAATACAAAAAGTATGGGACCACCTCGGAATCATGACTTACCTTTCCAAAAAAGTTTCATTAAAATCCATTCGTTTTTTGTAGAGTTGTAGCATACCATGCAAGTAAGATAAAATATATCTGCAGTAGATCTTATATCTTCCTCTTTGCTTAAGTCAGTTAAAAAAGTATAAGTATAATAGAAGAACATTCCTGGGAATAAATGTTTCAATCTCGCACTGCAATTTATAATGTAATGTATTATACATTTAATGTAAGTTAAAATTAGATTGTAATTTGTATTTTTTTCTAGTTAATAATGTTACTAATAGTCTTTCAAGCCCGCTGAGTTTCTTTCGAAGGATCTATTCAGTGTGTGGCCGCGATTCCGATCTGGTGGTAGATATACAAATACCACTTGTCTGGTCCACGTGAGTAAAGTTTTTTCTGATTCTGATCCGTACCCCCTTAAATCGGGTCATTATTTTCAAATAAAATAGAATAATTATGTTTAAACTTAGATTGTATTGTATGTGTATGTATGTATAAACTTACAATACAAACAGACAAATTTCCACGTCATACTTATTAGTATAGCCGGTCAATAGGCAATGCAAAAGCGATTTTGCCGCGCAATTGTTCACACTCGTACATTCGTAATTCGTAATTCGTAACAGTGAGATCCGAGAAAGAGTGGGATTGAAAGAAAGTGTTGGTGTTTAAATGCGAAAGGGCATGCTCCGCTGGTTCGGTCTTGTGGAAAGAATGACAGATGAAAGATTGACAAAGCAGATATACAATGCGAATGTGGATGGATGTAGGTACCCGGGGAGACCAAGGCTGACATTTCACGATCAGATCAATCGGATATTATCCGAGGGTGGTGTCAAGAGTCTCCGAAACCGGCGTTTTTGTATGAAAAGGATTATGAATGTGAAGGAAGCAAGACAGGTTTGTCAGGATCGTGAGGTCTGGCACTCGATACTCTCTGCCTACCCCGTAAGGGACTTGGCGTGAAGATATGTATGTGTGTGTGTAATTATTCACACGTTTGGTGAAAATATTGCGGGAAATCGGAAAAACGACGATATCTTTCGATTTATGTATTAAAAACATAAAAGAGGAAAAAAGGTGTTTTGGCAAATTCGTGACTCTTCTGTGTTACCAAGTTAAACTAACTACAGCACCTTAAATTACATCACGTATAATTAATATTCTACCAACATGTAGTGGAGTCATTACATTCCTACGCCAAAGGAAACTTTAATACTGATTTAAATAATGTAGTTTAAAAAAGAGCATAGGAAGTCAAGAAGGAAGATTTGGAAAAGTAGGTCCGGAACACGGACTCTGGATTCCCACCATCAATGGTCAGGATCGAGGAACGAATGAACGAATGACACGAATGATGGTGATGTTTAGAGAAAATACTTAAATATAATTTTACAAATATGACAGTTAGTGAAAGTTTTACACTGGTGCTGATTCTGACACACTTTATCCAAATTTGTTTTGGAAATGTGCTATTTTTTCCAATATGATAATTCTTAAATTAAAACTTTTTAATAACCCCCGATAAATGCTATGCATATAACGCCAGCTTTCATGCAAATAAATCCGTATTAAAATTTGTCCATCTGTTTAAAAGCTATGATGCCACCGACAGCCACGCGAGCAAGTCAATACCAATAACACACTTTTTTTTCGTAGGAGGATTAAAAAAATCAAAAGAGATTGAAAATTTTAGAGATGTCAAAACCTTTGTCAAACTTTTAAACACATTTTGATGCCGTCGAGAAAAAAGATGGTTGTAGGTTTTAGTCATTATTGGATTTCGTACAAGTTGCGTAAAGTTAGACAATTTTTATTGCATTTTATAAAATTTTTTTTAGTGGTCCCGTACCTAACTTTAGCTAAATAAGTCGTGAAAAACGATTGAAAGCCATATTTATAAAAGAAGAAGAAGAAAAAGTGCACAAGTGAAGTATTCTAAAAAAAAATGTAGCGTGTTTTTCCTCGTTACCGCCAAATTTCACTAAATGAGATTGAGTAAGGAGGCCACCGCTATACTGCTGTCTGCAATGCAACTTTAAACGTCTAATGCAGATGCTAACTCCCACGCCAAAAACTAACAAATCATGTAGGTACATGTGTATTCGATCCTAAACTGGTCTTTGGAATCAATATGGATAAGTCACTTTTAACAGAACTTCTTTAACTGTTCCTATAGCAGTTGGTTGATTTCTAAATCTACCACATGAACGTTTCTACTATTTTAGCGAAGAAACTTATTACGTTAAAGTAAATAAAAGGCTAATTATGTACTATACATATACTTATGAGACTCGTCTTTTAAAAGTAAAATACGAGTGTAATAGTAAAATACGAGTCCGTTATGTATTTGTGATAGTAAAAGACGAGTGTCTTAAGTATTGTTAAGGTTTTACTAAGACGTCGATACTTCGTTTATATCCACAGTACATACATATCTTCACGCCAAGTCCCTTACGGGGTAGGCAGAGAGTATCGAGTGCCAGACCTCACGATCCTGACAAACCTGTCTTGCTTCCTTCACATTCATAACCCTTTCATACAAACACGCCGGTTTCGGAGACTCTTGACACACCCTAGGATAATATACGAGTGATCTGATCGTGAAATGTCAGCCTTGGTCTTCCCGGGTACCTACATCCATCCACATTCGCATTGTATATCTGCTTTATCAATCTTTCATCTGTCATTCTTTCCACATGACCGAACCAGCGGAGCATGCCCTTTCGCATTTTAACACCAACACTTTCTTTCAATCCCACTCTTTCTCGGATCTCACTGTTACGAATATATCCACAGTAGTCTATTGAAACGTAATCAATCTATTGAAATGATAGGCCCCTTCCATCAAGTGCCTAATATGCCACATCTTATTGTAAACATATATTTTCTACTTGAAATTTGCTTAAAATCAGCAGCTTTTTAACCGACTCCAAAAATTAGAAGTTTCTCAATTCGACTGCATTTTTTTAACACGCGATTACGAGGCCAATATCCACCTGATTTTGGTGGATCTTTTTATACAAAGTGTTATTTTTGAGTTACACTTATTAATGCATATTTTTTCAGTTATGTAGACGAATTCACTATTAATGATCATTAACATATTGATAAAATGAATATGGGGCTAGTTCGAAAATATTTGATATATTTTAAAAAAATAATTACCAAATCGAGACATACCTCATAAAATAGTTGGAATAGCTTTTTCAGTTTTACGTCGCTTAACTATTTAAGTTTAACAACCACAGGGCCTCAAGAGCCATAGAAAAATGACTGATTTGATTAATCAGTTATAGGAAAATTTGTAACCTTCATATATTAGAATCTAATGACAGCACTAGACGGATGTTGTCTCTTTCTATTACTTGAGTTAAAACTAGACAGCAATAACTTACAATAAGTTTAGTTAGTGCACAACAGAATTACCACCAGTTACCTACAATGTTTATTTCGTAAATAGGTACTTATAGGAATTACTCAATACATGCGTCCAAGACAAATCATAAAATATAATTTATTGGCGAAAGCCATATTGATGTTTGTCATGTTGTTCAGGTTCAAGCATTCAAGTTCATGTTCCCCGTGTTCGTCCAGGTCCTCTGTGTAGAATAGACCATCTACTGCGGTGACAGCGAGCTCGTAGGATAAGACTACTGGCGGTAGAGTACTGTGCTCTTGACCTAAGACTCGAGCATAGCAGAATGACATCCAGATTATCTGTAGGTTATTGCCATGTTTCGATTGTCATTCCGTTCCGTTCCGATTACCTGGAAGAAAAAGGCTTGTAAAAAATCTTGACAATAAGCCAGCGTGGTACCAGTGACATTCATATTATCGCACCGGTTGTCTCTTACTTGGACTTATGTTATGACTGTTTCGTGTTCTATGAACATTGAAATAAGTAAGTTTTAAATTAAACTATGCTTCGTGATTTAAGTATCTTTACGCCCATATCCCCAAAGTGCTAGGCAGAGGCACAACCAGGGCACCCACGACTAGCCGAAGTCACTAAGTCCCACAATGTGATAGGTGGCAAGCCTATCGCCAACTGGGCACATATCCAATTACGGGAAAGGTTTCCTTTAATCAAAAAATTGGAAATACCAAATTTTCCTTTTGTTGCCTGACCCGGGAATCAAACCCGAGACCTTGCGCAGTCAAGTCCTACACCTGGACCGCTAGACTACTAGAGGCGATAATTTAGTAATTTTGAAATATTATTTGACATTGGTAACTACTAAATCGAGTTTACTTTCTCACCTTTACTTTAAAGTCAAAGAAAAATCTGCCGCCCTGTGTGGAAGCTCGTAAGAAGCGACCGAAGGTGAAACCAGTCATTACCAACAACACCAATAGTGATAGAGTGCTGTGCAGCAACTTTGCCGGGAGGGATCCACCGGCCTTATCTTTCCCTATCACTATAATGACAATGTCATGTTCCAGTGTCGATGATAGAGTATCCTTACACAAATGACCTAACAGTCGGACCACAGGACAGCACTCACCTAAAACATCTATGTTATCTATAGGCTATAGTTATCTCTCAATTCGCTGTTCGCTGTCTTTTCCCATAATAAAATAATAAGTATTTTCACGTCCATATCCCCGAAGAGGAAGACAGAGGCACAACCAAGACACCACGACTAGCTGAAGACAGTAAGTTCCCAACCATATTGATCGCATCTGCGGTCTAGCAGTCTGGACGACTTCTTGAGGTCTCGGTATCGATCAAAGGGTCGGGCAAAAAAATAGCAAATGTGTATTTTCAATTTTCTAATAAAAATAAAGTTGCCCGAGATTGGATATGTGCCCGATTAGGGATAGGTATGCCACCTATCACACTGTGGGGTTGGTGAAAAAAAACAAGTGATATCACAAACAATATTGACTAATCTCTGGTACTACCAAAAAAGTGGAATAATACAAGAAAAGTATAAAACAAAATTTATGTATAAAATCGCCTCTATCAACCATCAACCATATCGCCTCTGTGGTCTAGCGGTTCAGTTGTTGGACTTGACTGCATGAGGTCCCGGGTTCGAATCCCGGGTCGGGCAACAAATAGAAAATTGGGTTTTTCCAATTTTCTAATGAAAAAAAAAATGTTTCTCGGGATTGGAAATGTGCCCGGTTGGCGATAGGCTTGCCACCTATCACACTGTAGGACTTAGTGGCTTCGGCTAGTCGTGGGTGCCCTGCTTGTGCCTCTGCCTACCCCTTCGGGGATATGGTCGTGAAGATAGTTTTATGTATAAAAAGTACTGCCACTTTAGAATTTCCTTTTCAGTAGTAGACGGACCTTAAGATTTCAACATTAAATTCCCATAAAAATCTAAAATTAAGTAAAACAACGATTATGTATCATCATGTGATAATAATACCATAAAATTACATTATTCACATACAACATTTGTAACACAAAGTTGTAAATTTCTATCAGTTTATTAACACTTTACTATTCACTCTAGGTGGTCTAATATCCACTATTACGTACTATAACTATACTCGGAATCGTTTGATAAACTTTTATTGTCCTAATAATGGTTGATTCTACTTCACTCCATTAAATTAAAAAGAAGATCCCTTAAAAAGGATAGTATAGCACCATAAAGCATACATTTCGCATAAAATTATACAATGGTAAAAACTTCAAAATTCGAGTTCAATTTGCCATTCGTTTATCATCAGTTTGTACAATAGAATACGATTTTTTTTAATATAGCTATATATCTGTTGACAGATCTTAATCTTTTAAAACAGCCACAAGAACTTTCAAATTGTAGTCATTTAGAACAACATTTAATACAATACATAGAAAATTACTCACAAAATAAGATCCTCCTCCTTTTTTTTGTCAGTTTGAAATATCATAATGTTCCTCTATGTGATCTATATAATATGTTATATTCGATTGTATTGGAGATTTGGAATCTAATAACACGTTTAGATTTCGATACACAGGTCTAGGTCTAGGCAGATTTAAATTTTAACATTCAAGTTCGTAGACAGCTATACAAATTGAATCAAACCACAAAGTAAGCAAATTGTATGCTTGTGTTAGATGTGTAAGCCAGCTATTATGATACATAGATTTTTTTAAATAGATAGCAGAATAAATTTGATACGGGGCGCACACATCTAAAAGTACATCAATAAATGTCTACCTTCGTCGGGAATCGAAGCCGAGTCTCATGGTTGGTCGATGGATTTAGGAATGTACGTTATCCCCTCGAGTAACGAGGCGAGCTATACAGTGAAATATTATCACATATTTTTTTTTTTGAATGACTAACTTGTTACTAATCTTGCGATTTTTTGCAACTTCACCGAACTTTGTGGGCCGAGCAGAGTGCTCAGCCCGAGATCACATAATAATATATATTGTTCTAAGTGTTACTTATTATATTTCATTACATTCAAGCAAAATGGGCTACTAAATATTATTCCGTTTCCTTCAAACTCAAAATAGTTGTAACCTAAAACTTGGCACCCCGCTAAAATTATAATTAGCAATATTATATTACAGTCGAAAGATTCATCATAGTATCGCACATTATTGAGTTAAAATTTTGACCAAAATATAATTATTGTATTTTAGAATAATTTCCATTGAATTACCTACTTAAAAACCGAAAATCCAAATGGGTGTAGTTGAAACAGCATTACGTTAGCTCAAATACTTGTTTCTAAATAGTACCCTGCTATATGATCCTCATAAATTTTGGAATTCCATTCAGTTAATGCCCCAATCATGGGAATTCCTTTTCACGAAAGCCTCGTGTAGACCGTGAGCCTTTTGTCACCAGCTAGCAAATTATGTAAGTCATGATAGGATAATGATACGAGTAGGTCTAATGGGTACTGATCTATAACATTGACCGCCTAGCTCACCAAGGGGTTAGTGCACATACTTAAACCTACAAGTATCGGGGTTTCATTATGGATAGACAATGACAGTTTTATTTCTGGATCTTAGAGCTAATAAAGTTCATTTTGTATTTTTGTGTATACAGTGTTATTTTCAAAAGACTAGCCACATTTAAATAAAAGGGAGTTAAGACTATGATAGAGTATTTAAATATTAATTGTCAAATTTTGATATTTACTTTTATATATGTTACATTTAAAGTACTTTTACTTCTTTTAGTTCATTTGTTTTTAGCGTTACTTCATTTGTCATGCTACGTCGTACCTAGTACGAGTTATGACGTCATCAACCTGCGCATGCGATTGCGGCCGGCGTTTACATTATAGCCATGCATTTTGTATTTTGCGTTTGATAAAAATGATTATTTGCATTGTTTTATTATTTCGTAAATGGAAAGTGTTATCGATTTCCAACCCTCATTCAAAATGTAGCTGGTCCTTTAAATGTTATCCTGTATAGTAAACTTTGGCTTATACCAATAACTAACGCCTACAGTTTTGTTTTGGGTTGGATCAATTTATGTAATAATTCATACGCAGTAAATCTGCTGAAACCGACTTTTATTTCAACATCAAAACATTTTTTATTAATTTTAGTGTTTATGGACTTCTAAGTAGTGCTGTGCTACAGTTTGACAGGATTGCAACCACCACCTAACCTATTCCTTCCTCTGATATTATCGAATTCCATGTTGGGATATTGTTGACTAACACTCATAATGCAAGCGTATAAAATACTTTGACATTAAAACAATTAGATGGAATCACATTTTGAAGTGAAAACTTCTTTAGCGGCGTTGCGCACATTTTTTAGAATGAATGAAAACTTCTCAATTCGCGTTAGGATACGTGACCTGATCGAAAATTCGTAAGACGGATGCTGTCTTATTCAAATGTATGCCTGCGCCTGCTTCATTTAGACGGCGCAGGGCGCTTGCGTGAATGTTCGTGTTGTCATGTTTATGTACGATAGCGCATTAAATGAAAATCTTATTCTACCACATACTGATAATTAAAGCAATTCGTGCAAAATTATTCACTAACCATTCCAAAATATCAAAAATGCACAACGGTAATATTCATGTTTCACGCCGATTTCAGAGACTTGAAACTTACCTCGGATATTACTTTAGCGATTTGGTCATGGAACGTCAAACTAGATCTCTGTGGTTATATACAACCATCCATGTTTCCAATTGATATCTACTTTATCAATCTTTCATCTACCATGATCGTATCAGAAGAACCCTTTATTAATTTTCACTCGAAACTTTGAACTCCACTGTGTCTTTATCTGGTTTTATTTTTATAACCGGCTGAACTTCGCTTTCTACAAGTTTTGACGCATTATTCAAGTGATTACCAATATTATTTCTCATCATCTGTTATTAAAAAGGCCCTGAAAGGTACGGAACCTTACGTGTCTTTACAATCAATAAAAAATATCAAAGCACTAACTCATCCACATCTAAGGACTGTTATGACAACTATAAATTAGACATACAAAAAGCCATTGATCGAATTATGCGCAACTAATGAACCGACGGAAGATTTAAATAGAGATAGTTAAAGAGAAAGTCCTGAGGGAACTCCAGACTGTCCGGTGATTTGGTGTTGTTCTTAATAATGTCAAGTGTGTACTTATAAAGTGACAGTCGAGAGTCGTGGGATGTGTAGGTACATCAGATGTTTTAATATTAGCCAAAAATCATTATCGAAATTGCTTATTATATTTTTATTTATTTATTTAATCACTTTAAATAAAAAATACAGCATGGCTTGGTCGGAAAACTAAACTTTAATTAAAATAAGTCCTAAAAAACCTCTGACATTTTCCAACGTCCTTTATCTCAGCCCTTGGTGAGATTTCCAAGTATCCATTTTTAAATTCAAAAACTGTTGTACTCGCCTGTTTTTATTATTTACACAGACCATTAGTTCTGTTTTGATTTCAGTTTTTAATATTAGGAAAACATTTTTCTTTTTAACCGTGCCAAGCTTCTTGAATCTAAAGCATATTACACACAGGTCCATAAATAATGTAAATTGCAAATTGGTAATAATTATTTCGATTAATGTGGTATTAAGATATGACATTTATCATTTTTTTGGGGGGCTAACGCTATTTTCGTTATAGGTATTTTAAGATTCATATTTTGAGAAGTAAGATTCCACAATCTTAAAGAATTGACGTTTTATGAGTTGCTTGTTGTTGGAATTTCTAATGTTTGAATTCGATAAATAAGCAATCGGTGTTGTCCCTTTCATACTTTGTCAGTCTAAACTTTGAAATTGAGATCATTTCTAGTGGTTGTTCTTTTCAAAATGTAGTACTGAAAATAATTCGAGATTTTCGTTTAAAACAAATGAAAATTCAGAAAAGTTAATATTTTTTATAGCTCGCCCTAATTGTAACGCATTCATTACAAATTAATAAAAAATAATGTTCAAACATTATTAAAGTTCTATGGTCAATTATCTTTTTGATAAAACGCCATCTTCATTTATCAGGACTAACTAGTTTGTTTCCAAACGTTATGAATTTAGTTTGTACCCCATCTGTGATCTTTTATCGTTATCAATATATTTGTTTGTGTGTGTGCATGGTAGTATGTGTAATGTTTAATTTTTTGATTTAATATTTGGTCCGTTTTGTATCGAGCTTCTTTGCAAAATAGACCATTTGCCTTCCTGCCAGGCAGCTCGTAAAAGGCGGACATCTATCAGGTAGAGTTTCGCAACGACTCACCCGGATTGGTACCACCGTCTTATCTATTCCTGCCACCATAACGTTAATGCTTGCCGTTGCAAGTTCTGGTTCCTCAGAAGAAGAAGAAAGTAGCCGGTAAACTAACTTTTGCTCGGGGCCTAATATACCGGCCTTAAGTTGGTAACGCATCATTACCACCTTTGGTGTCTCTACGCTGCATGAATTTCTTACCATCAAGAAATCCGTCTGCTTGTTTGCCATCCAATATCATAAAAAAATCATAAGCATTGTTATTGAAAAATATTAGCGTTCTACACTTTTGCACATAAACTAAAGTATTTTTTTTCAAATTTCATACTCCTCCGTCCGTGCAGTTTTCGCAAAAAGGGGTCCAATATTTTTGCTTCACGTATTATTATGAATTAATATTATTATGAATTTTAATTTACTACTATATTTATACTTTTGACACCTTCAGTACAATAATTGCCCTTTTGGTAGAGAAGCTAGCTAACACACCTAACTCCACCGACCAACAGTATGACTTGGGTTCGATTGCAGACGGTTGTATGCTTTTGAATGATGAACATTTAGATGTAGGCATATCCGTGTCTGGGTGTTTATTAAATTTATTCTGTTATGTATTTAAGTTTTTCTATGTATTGATATCGTTCATAACATAACACAATCATTAAATTTGCTTATTTTTGGGTTAGATTCAGTTTGTGTAACTTATCCAGGGATATTTATTTAATAAAGAATTTTATAATAAACGGTATGTACACTTGGATGCAAATATTAATTTACCTTACTCTTAGATTAATCTCTCATGGTACTGATAATCCATTGAGTCTGACGAAACACCAAAATAAAGCTAAAACGAAGACTCAAATGGGTCAGTGTATCGATAGCATGTATCAGGTCAAAGGTGCGTGCCCTGAGGAGAAGCCTGCTAACACGGCCATGATAATTGGGCCCTAACTTGCAACGCTCATGTTACTAATTCCAGCTATGTTTGACTACACAGTTATTCAATTTTACCACAAAAGAATAAATAATTTTAAAGCATTTTCTATGTTTTATATATAAAACTCGTGTCACTCATTTGCACTTCATAATGGCTGCTGAGTAGGTACCAGGTTTTTAACTGACTCCAAAAAACGAGTCTCATTTCGATTGTTTGTTTTTTTAAGCTATTGCATAACTTCTATCGCGGGCCTTGAGCGTGGAGACCGAATCCAGAAATTCCGTAACGAAAATAGCCTAACACCCCATCACACCGCCATCTATCGATAAATAGCAGAACTTTTATTGACTTTTTGATCATGCTTGTCTCTATAGTTCAGCAACGCGCGCCTCTAGGTGGCATTTGTTGTATCGGCGTTACTGCGCATGCGTAATCCCCCTCTTCACCCCGAAATCTAGTGACTCATGCCTGCTTATGCAATAGCTTTACCGCGGCAGTCTCCGAGTGCCACAAGTTTTTTTTTTGTATGTTTATTAGGCGATCACTTGGCTAATAATAAATCAATTTTGATGATTATTTTTTAAAAAGATAGGCAATGGTATAGAGAATTGTCAGTGAAATCCGGACTTGGTAACATTGGAACCACTACAGACCTTTTTTTTTCAAGTCGGTTCAAAACATGTATTTAATACATAGGTATGACTATTTGACACCATTGCAAATCTGTCTGCTTTCTAACCTTTTAAAAAAATATAAGTAAGTATCTTCACGCCCATATCCCCGAAGAGGTAGGCAGAGGCACAACCAGAGCACCCACGACTAGCCGAAGACACTAGATCCCACAATGTGATAGGTGGCAAGCCTATCGCCAACCGGACACATATCCAATCCCGATCAACTTTTTTTTATTTTGAAAATGGAAAAAAACAATTTTCTTTTTGTTGGCCGACCCGGGATTCGAACCCGGGACCTCAATCCGGGAAATTTTGATACAAAGTAGCAGTTAAATCGTTAAGGATTAATTTTTATAAAGTGAAATCGGGTCTTTAATAAATAAACATCAAATTTCATCAAAATTGGTCCAACAACGGGCGTAAAAGCGTAACAGACAGAAATATTATCGAATTTATAGTATTAGTTTGGATGAAGAGCTCCATCTCATGTACTTACTTATACTTTCAGTGTGCATCTAATTTTTACCAAACCTTTATGTCACAACTAACGGTTATTAGTTATTACTTATTACCATAAAACATT
>NJDC01007785.1:10847-30657 GCA_002245475.1 Calephelis virginiensis | reverse complement strand
GGACAAATGCTCATCTCCTCTGTGGTCTAGCAGTCCATCGTCGGACTTGACTTCTCGAGGTCCCGGGTTCGATCCCCGGATCGTGCCACGAAAAAAAATAGAAAATGCATGTTTTTCATTTTCTAATAAATTGACGTTGCTCGGGATTGGATATGTGCCCGGTTGGCGATAGGCTTGCCACCTATCACATTGTGGAACTTAGTGTCTTCGGCTAGTAGTGGGTGCCCTAGCTGTACCTCTACCTACTCCTTGGGGGATATGAGTGTGAAAATAATACGTTTTTTTATTATACTTTGGACGACGGTTCGTTGATTATAGAAACCAGACATGTATCGCATACATGTATGTAGACATGTATAAAAATTACTTTCCTTAGGTGACTAATTAACATAATATTATGGATGCAACATCCTTCAAAACCTTCCATATACGTGTTAAATTATAATTGTTAAACTATTTTTACAACCAAAAAATAGTCTACTTGTGAGTTATGATTAACGTTTTCAAAAAATTATTCTGATTTTTATGATATTGTAAGGCAAACAAGCAGACAGATTTCCTGATAGTGAGAAATTCGCGCCGCCTAGAGACACCAAAAGTGATAACGGTTCACAACCTGTGGCCGGGATGTTAGGCCTCGAACAAAAGTAAGTTTACCGGCTATCTTATCCTTCGTACCGAAATACATCAACGGCAAGCAATCTGGCCAATCCGGGCGAGTCGCTGCGACTCTCTACTACCTAGCCAGATATCACGGTGTTAGTGAAGGTACTCGCCTTTTATGAGCTGCCTGACAGTAAGGCCATCTGCAAAGGAGCCTGAAACAACACGGGGGATCTAATTACGAAAAGTCTAGACTTCATGGCAGCACCCTCATTGTAGCGCCAACTTATTAAATCTTTAGACTCGCGGCCATAAACATTAAAATACAGCATGCGTAATAATAACATTTTTTTATTGAAGTTAATCTAAAGCAATTATCTTAAACCCGCCAAAAGTATATATCCATACTAAGGTAGAAACAAAAAACTATAAAGCCCAATAATCATAAAATTAAAATAAACATTTTAATTTTAAACCCCGACAAATCCATTTATTAATTCAGTTCCATTTCGGCCACGTCAGCTTTTTTGACACTAATAATACCTATTTTTAGTGGTTATATTGGTTATACTGGTTTTTAGTCCAGTATAAGTATAAGCAAAAGCGTAATTAATTTGATAAACAGTTTTTGTGAAGAGCAACAAATAAATCCTATTATCCTATTAATATTATAAATGCGAAAGTTTGTAAGTATGTATGTATGGATGTTTGTTACTCTTTCACGCTCGAATGGCTGAACGGATTTGTCTGAAATTTGGAAGACAGATAGATTGTGACCTGGATTAACATATAGGCTATTTTTAATCCCGATCGCACACCGGGTTTCTGTGAAAACGCGGGCGAAGCCGCAGGTAGCAGCTAGTATATTATAATTCTGATTCTTTAATCCAATTGTATATACAGATACAGCAATATACATTCTGAGTATTTATATCTGAGAGAAATTTAAAGAAATCATTTTTTATTTAAAAGAACCACAAAGTCTGGATTTCATAATAGGATTCCAGGGAAAATTAAAATACTTATTTTTTGTGTACTTAAATGACTTTTTGAAGTCGAAGTAGATTTTTTGCAGATTTGTTGTTTTTCTTTTTCTACTACAAATAATTATAAAACTAGCAATTCGGAAATCAGACATTTCTAACTATTCTCTGTTATAACATAAAAACATTTTATAAAATCTACATTTTTAACAAAACATCGTTTTCTCCAATCTATAATATAAAATTTTCCAAATTTTCTAATAAAAAAAATGTTGTTCGAGATAGGATATGTGCCCGGTTGGCGATAGGCTTGCCACCTATCACATTGTGGGACTTAGTATCTTCGGCTCGTCGTGGGTGCCCTGGTTGTGCCTCTGCCTACTTCTTCGGGGATAAGGGCGTGAAGATACTTTTTTTTATAATATAAAAATGAATTGCTAAATGTGTTGGTAAGCGCATACCTTCTGAATGCCTGTACCAATTTGGCTAATCCTTTTTTTGTTGTGTTAGGTATTGCCAGAAGAAGGTTCTTATGAAGAGAAAACCCGGGAAAATTGCAGGGAAAACGGGAAAAACAATACTTTATTTTGATATGATATGATAACGGGTGAAACGAAGTTCGTCGGGGCAGCTGCTTATAAATAAAGTATCTTCAAGACCATATATACTTATACTCGTATAAGGCCCACAAAGTGATAGGTGGCAAGCCTATCGTCAACCGGGCATAAGTCCAACACTGTTTTCACTAGAGAATTTCGAAAACAAATTTTCCTTTTCTTGTCCGATTTTGGATCGAACCAAACGGACCTTTTTTTTTGAATGACTAATTTGTTGCTAACCTCGCGGTTTTAACAACTTCACCGAGCTTTGTGGACCGAGCAGAGTGCTCAGCCCGAGATATCAATATTTAGACAGACCTTTATTATTTACCTACAACGCCAGCAACAAGAGCTGTCTCCCGGGAGACCGCACCTCGACTTGATGCTGCGTTCTGGTTACTGGGTGGACTTGATGGAGGAGTAGTGGCGGCTCGTCGCTCGACGTTAGGCGCCGGGCGCAAGAGAAGTCTTCGTCGCCGAGACCGGCGGCAACGGTGTAGTGTGATGTTTTGTGAATTTGTGTTCGGGTTTGGAGTTGGGAGAATAGCGTTTGCCGCGGGATCCGATAACTCGTGGCGGGGTCTTCTATGATTTGGGGGCGCGTTCGCGGCCGGTGTGTAGTCAGTCACACACGGGTGCTAACATCGGATTCGGTTGGGCAGGCGTTATTTCAAAGTAACGTTCCGATAGTTCTTTGAAATGCTGCGCTGTCGTGAGTAAATCGAGGTAGCGATGTAGGTCCTCGTTGCGAACGTACCACGGAGCACCCGTAGCAGTTTGCATGAACCTATTCTGGACTACTTGTAATTTTTTAATATGGGACGGGAAGTTATGCGCGAAGGCTACACTACCGTAGGCTAATATGGGTCTAACACATGTTTTGTAAAGTGTCACTTTGTTACGAAGTGACGTAAAGTGTCACTTTGTTACGAAGTGACATTTTAACATTTTTATATATCCGACAATATATCCTATTAATCCTATAGAGACGGCAATCGGATCTTATGAGTTCATGTCCAATGAATTCAAGACCACAAAGGCGATTCCAATTATATTTATAAACTATTAAATTAATAGAAGCATTCTTCTATAATATATGCGCGTACCACAAACCGAGTCCTTCGCCGCTATCTCGTATATTCCATCGAAATAGCAACTTCTTCCTGTAGGAGGTTGTATATTCCATAATTTATGTTGTATTACCGCGTTACACCCATTTAATGTTGTTTGAGTCTGATTTAGATCGCATAGTATTAACATTAATTAGTATTTATGTTTGAGATAAATAGACAATCTTTACTGATAATAAATGCGAACGTATGCTTAAAAAACACGATAATTCTTAGAAGTAACTTCGAACTTGAGGGTATGGTATCTCGATATACTTACACATGTAGCGCAAGATCCACGTTTTAAGACAGGGGAGGAATTGTAACACCTATGATATAAGACAAATCAGCTTAATTCTGATTACTAAAAATACAAACTGTCAGAATTTTCCCCTAAGCCTCCAGTAAAATTTGTAATTATTTGATTTTTTAAATAAAAAATGTATCTTCACGCCCATTTTTCTAAACATTTAGGCAGAGGCACCCATGACTAGCCGAAGATACTAAGTCCCACAATATGATAGGTGGCAAGCTTATCGCCAACCGGACACATATCCAATTTCGGGCAACGTTATTTTTATTAGAAAATTGAAATTATCAATTTTTTTTATTATCCGAACCGGAGATCGAACCCGGGCCTCAAGCAGTCATGTCCGACGCCGGACCACTAGACCCGAGAGGCACTGTTTTTTTGTTTCAGACAAACGTGAATATGCGTATTTATATAATGTGTATCTATTTGTACATAATATATTTTACTTTTATTCTAATCTACAATAAAGTCCTTTATAACACAACTTTACTAATATTTATAGTTCTAACACGTGTACAAGGTTCTGGATAGATGTTATGAATTTTACTTATTGCTTTTAAAAAAAATAAGTCTATTATGCTTGTGTTAATACTAGCTGTCCCGGAGAACTTCGTTCCACCCGTTAAGTTTGTATGGAAAAAAATAAGCATTATTTTTTCCTCATCCTACAATTTTTCAGGTTTTTCTCTTCATAAGAACTCTATCCCGACAATAACTGACACAATAAAAAAGAATTAGCTAAATCGGTCCATTCGTTCGGAAGTTAAGCGCTTACGAACAACACATTCAGCTATTCATTTTTATATTATACTATTGGCCTATCCTTCCTCTTCAATCACTATCTACAAAGAAACCTTATCAAAATCCGTTGCTTAGTTTTGAAGATTTAAGCATACAAAGGGACATAGGGACAGAGGAAGCGACTTTGTTTCATACTCTGTAGTGAAGATAATGTATACTTCTGTACATTGAACTTTACGTAACACCTTGTATTCGCTTTTTATAAATTGCACCAAATCAAGGTTAGTTGTAAAAACAGGCGATAAATAGTAGAAGCCACTTGAGGAGTTGAGAGGTCAACAGGCAACAAACGGCAACTTTTCGACAATGTCCCCGTGATTTAAAGTCAATGACTCCCACACACATTGCGGAACTGCCAAATGAAATTCTGATCACAACTTCGTGTTTGTCCGAATTGATTATTATCTGTATTTTATGGATGTACTACAGCAACATATTTTGACATTGACGTTTAACATTTTTAAATGGCTGAATCTGTTGCCCACTGTTTTTGTTTAATTTAAGCTATTTTTAATCTGTGCTGTTTTCTCTCCACGGTAAAAAGTCCACAATCGATTTTTGGAGTGAAAACTTCTTTAGCGGCGTTGCGCACTTTTTGTGGATGGGTAAAAACTTCTAAACTCGCGTCAGGACACGTGACCTAATTCGTAAGACAAAAATTCGTAAGAGGGCGCAGGGCGCTTGAGCGAATAAGAGGGCCCAGGGCGTTTCCGCGAATGTTCGTGTTGTCATGTTTGTGTACGATAGCGCAATTAATGAACATTGTATTCTATCACATAAATTATAGGACTCTCATACTAATAATTGAAGCAATTCGTGCAAAATTATTCCCTAACCATTCAAAGATATCAAAAATGCACAACGTTAATATTAAAATTTTCACTTCTGCCGGCCCTCCCGGACTGCAGCCCGTTTTTTAAAGAGCGTTACGGTAACAGTGAGGTCCAAAAAAGAATGGAATATATAGATAAAGAAAGTCTTAGTGTAAAAATGAGAAAAGGCATCCTCAGTTGATTCGGTCATGTGAAAAAATGACAAATGGAAGATTGACAAGTATATTGATAGTAGAGCGAATAGTAGGGGAACCCAAGAGGGAATTTTTGCAGTAACTAAGACGCGTCAAATGAACATCTGCATTATGCGTCAAATCTCTGTATAGAAACGCGTGAAAATATACTCGATCATATCAGATTAAAGTACAGGGGTTTGTTGCATGCGAATGAAAAAAAGCTTCCACAAAGTTTAAATTTTCTGATGACTTACGGCCAATATTAATAATCAATCCTAATCCAAAACCTGCTGTAAAAGATTGATATTTTGATCCATTTTTATGTTATCGATAGCCAATGACATATCTGTGGAAAGGATTAATATGGCAATTAGGTATGGGATAGGCCGCCAGATACGCAGCTATCTAGATTGCTTCAAATCCATTAGATTGAGATACATTATTAACATTGTCCGTTAAGCAATACGTACGGAAGTATGCGGGTGAGAAACTTGAAAAACCAAGACAACTCTAGTCAGTGTCTACTGGATGAATTGTGTTATTGCCATAGTTCCACCATCGGAGAGACATTTAGCATGTACTCTATTAATATTTGATATGCTTGCCTATGTGACAACAATTATATTTTAGCTTCTAGACGCTCAACGCATAGCTCAAAAGAAAAAACCTCACTTGACCTTTTTAATGGTCTACTATTTAATAGTCAAAGTCCAATGGGTCCACATAATGCAGTTACTACACATTTAGCTTACTCATTCAGTTTACTACACATTTCCCGTGTTAGTCCGAGCTCCTTTGCAGAATAGACCATCTGCCTTCCTGCCAGGCAGCTTGTAAAAGACGAGCATAGGCTTTCCGTCACTAACATCTTGATATCTGACTAGGTGGTAGAGTTTCGCAGCAACTCGTCCGTATTGGTACCACCGAATTAGATATTGCTGTCGCCATAACGTCAGTGCTTGCCGTTGACGTGTTCCAGTTCGGAGGATAAGATAAGTGATAAACTTGCTTTTGGTCGAGGCCTAACATCCCGTCTTCAGATTTGCAACGCACCATTACCACTTGTAGTGTCTCTAGACGGCGTGAATTTCTTACCAGCAGGAAATCCGTCTGCTAGTTGCCTTCCATTATTATAAAAAAAAGTTAGCACCTCGGCTTCCCCAACCAGAATGTGGATGCAGAGATCATGACCTTTGGCACTCCCAGTATTTTATGGATGCGTTTTATGTCAAGAGGCAGTTCTCCTAATGGTTAGAGATCTTTCTCACCTATAGACACCGTAGATGATACTGGAGCGTCACTGACATAAAGCTGTATCTTAGGTCACGTATGCAAATATATTAACTACCTTTTTCCTGGCAGAGAAATGCGAATGTGAGTGGATGTAGGTACCCGGGGAGGCCACGGTTGACATTACACGACCAGATCACTCGGATATTATCCGAGGGTGGTCTCAAGAAACCGGCGTGTTTGTATGAAAAGGGTAATGAATGTGAAGGAAGTCAGACAGGTTTGTCAGGAACGTGAGGTCTGGCACTCGATACTCTCTGCCTACCTGGTGAGGGACTTGGAGTGAAGATATGTATATACACAATACCTGACTACATCAAACTGGAAACAACTGTTACAGTTACTAAATCACAAACAGTTATTTTAACAAAAAAAACTTTGATACCTAATAATATTTTAACGATACTTCATATGACAGAATTTCTCCGCTTTCATATTATTAACAATATGGGCGACAGTTCATCCACAGTTCAGTACCACACGTTTTGGTAATACTCATGGGTTTTTAAAAATAATGTCATAATATAAACGCAAAGACTGGCATTACCCTCCTTCGTTTCGTAATCGGTTGAAAAAGAAGATTAAAAAGTATACAAAAAAAAACACAACTGACATTAGGCGAAAGTTTAAATAGTGAACATAACAGACCGACATGATTAACGTCTCTGCTTGTCAAAAATTAAAGCTTAAAACTTACATCCGCAGCGGTGATGGGATATTTGTAATAATGATACAATAGAATATGTCTCAAAATACTTTAAGCCCATTATCACCGTTTACTTTCATGATTATGAATATTATATTGATAAAGTCAGGAAACAAAAAAGCCACGCTTTGATGATGAGAAAGAAGCGTCGCCTAGACACTTCAGATGTGACTGGTGCATGGCTATTTAATAACAAAATGGCAAAACAAATGAATAAGGCGATTAGTACTTTTGTTAATATTTTTTTGGGTTGAAATTAAAAAAACATATTGCATAGATATTTTAATTTCACCACTTTTCCGGCACTCGGAAATAATTTGTATATTTGTTAATTTGTAAATAGTTTTAATTAAAAAAATCAGCGTAAACGGAATGTAGTGTCGACCCTCAACTTCGCTTCAGCCATTTGAGCTGTTATATATTTTAAACAAAAAAAATCTTGCATCGATTTTTAAAGACCTTATTTTTTTTTCGTGGGGAAATCCATCATGGATACTCGCCACTTTCGGGGGAAGCGGCGGGTTATGTGAGACTCCTACTCACTAAAACCCCACGGTGTCCTCCCTTCGCCAGGTACCGGGGCTGTGGGGACGCTTTGGCACTCTTCCACTGCCCCAGAGGCGCTGGATCTCGCGATCCCCGTCGCGCAGCCCCTCTCAACAGGGGGCCGCATGTCGTCTGAAGTGGTGCATGGAGACACAGCGTACACCACTTCGGGGGTTCCAGTGGCGACAGGTACCCCCGTACCTACCGCAACCCCATCTCGACCGGGCGGGCTAGATGGAAAGCCCACCCGCCGTGCTGCCGCCATCCCACGAGGGCCAAATGGCCCACCACCCTGTGTGCGCTCCTCGTGTCCCCTCTTGGACGTACTGAGGAGCGCCCTCCCTAGTCCGTGTTGGTTTCGCCGGGGTCCCAGCTCGACCCCAGCTACTCAGCCCCCCCGCCACGACAAGGCTCGGACCCTCGGGGGGATTCGATTTTTCAAGACCTAATCAATGCTAATCAACATTTCTTCAATCGCTTCTAAAAAAATAAAGTTTTTTTGTATACATGTAGGGTGCTACTCTAATTAATTTAGTTTATAGCAATAACTATCTTTTAATGTACAATTACTCTTTTAGTTTTTTGAACATTGTTAAAAATATGGCAAACATGGAACTTTTCCAGAACTAATAAAATAAATATTTAGTTAAAGAGAGAGAACAAAGATTAGACGAATTGTGTGAATTGTACGTAATATATATCATAGTAAAACTAGCTGTTACCCGCGAATTCATATGTGCGTTCAGGTACAAAGTAACCGGTTAGTGACGGTAAGAAAAAAAACCTAAGTAAACGGTATTTAAAATTTTGAGTCGGGCTATAAGCTACATACTACTATAATCAATCTATGGTAAAAATTGTCACTTATACACTTATAGTGACTTAGTGTCTTCGGCTAGTCGTGGGGGCATTGGTTGTGCCTCTGCCTACTACTTAGGGGATATGGGCGTGAAGATACTTTTTTTTTAGTTAAACATACAAGAATAACTATCTCATTATACTCGTACCTATATTACCTCATTTTGGGTTCACTTTCTTATATGCAATATGGAACAATTATTGTTATTAAAAAATATTTCAAATACAGATTTAGTTTCGTTACTGTTTTATTATGTACTGACTGTAGCCCGCGGCGTTGCCCGCGTGGTTAATGGCCACACAGGAACATTTTTTCGGAATAAATACTATCGTATGTGTTAATCCAAGTTACCCTCTTTGTGTGTTTCATGAAAATCAGTTCAGCAGTTTTTGCGTGAAGGAGTAAGAAACAAACATACAAACTTTTAGATTTATAATATCATTAGGATATTAGTTTAAATTGAATAAATAGATATTAATCATTGTAATAAAGTTATTTTGTGAAAACTAAAAAAGGGGGCTATAACATGTAATGACCAAAATATTATGTTTATTGCTTTTCAAAATAATCTCCTTTACATTTTAAACATTTTTTCATGCGATCAAACCATTTTTTAAAACAGGAGGACCACAGGTCTGAAGGCATGTTTTCTACGTGCTAATTGAACGCTATCACTGCCTCTTCGGAGTTGTTTGATTTTAGGGAAAATACAGAAATCATATGGTGCTAGGTCGGGGCTATGCGTAGGATGACTGACGAGATGTACTTTTTCGGAATCTAAAAATGACCTTGTTTTGTTGGCTGTATGTGAAGAAGCGTTATCATGGTATAGGAGATTGCGGATTGTGGGTCGTCTTTCGAGAACTTTTCTAACACCCTGAGTAAAATAATAGTAGAATGCCACTCGGCATTAACACTCTTTTGATCTTCAAGTGGAATTGTACAGATGGGACCCGTAGCTGAGAAATAAAACGCGATTATTTTTTTACTAACGTTTTTCGCCTGTCTCACTTCTGTTGGCCTGTCCTCATTTTCAAACACCCATTCACAAGATTGGTGTTTTTTTTGGGGTTCAAAACAATAAATCCACGTTTCGTCTCCTGTGATAACGTCGTAAACAGCATTAGAATGTCCGTGGTCGTACTTCAGTAGGATCTGTGTGCACCATTCCATGCGAGCCCGCTTCTGCTCCACTGTCAGTTCAGGAGGGATCCAACGACAACAAAGTTTCCGAACTTTCAATACTTCGTGTAAAATTTTCTGAATTTAGCTCATACCAATCCTCAATAGTCCTCGAATTGTCTCACAGGTAATCCGGGGGTTTTCTTCAATTACCCGCTTAACAGTAGCCACATTATTTTCGTTGACAGCAGTTGAAGGCAGCCCTTGACGAAATTCATCATGTAAAGAAACTCGACCTCTTTTAAATTTAGCAAACCATGTCCTCACGGTGCTCAAACAAGGTGCTTCTCTCCCAAAAGCATTTCGTGCGTACCGCTCGTCTTCAAAATGCTTGCGGACAAAGAGAACTTTTAAAATCATAAAAAAATCATCGCTCTAAAATCTTTTTGACTTAATCCCATTTTCGTTGCGTACGTAGAACTTTGTTGTGTGATAAAAAAAACAATTGAAAAATTATTCGCCTCCTTGGCGGTCCGGGTGTTGGACTTGACTGCATGAGGTCCCGGGTTCGAATCCCGGGTCGGCCAACAAAAAGAAAATTGGATTTTTCCAATTTTCTAATAAAAAAAATGTTGGTCGGGATTGGAAATGTACCCGGTTGGCGATAGGCTTGCCACCTATCACATTGTGGGACTTAGCATCTTCGGCTAGTCGTGGGTGCCTTGTTTGTACCTCTGCCTACCTCTTCGGGGATATGGCTGTAAAGATAATTTTTTTGAAAAATTATTTCCCGCCAATTTTTTTTTATTACTAAGAACGTTGCAACGTTTTAAAAATATAACATCCGAAACTCAACTAGTTCCGATTAGCTAGAAGTGCAAAATTTTTAGTATGCCCCTTGTATTATCTGCAACTGCTTGTTTAAGTTGCAACAAACACCATTTATCCAGTTTTGTTCCGAGCTCTTTTGCAGAATAGACCACCTGCCAGGCCTTCCTGCCAGGCAGCTCGTAAAAGGCTACCGTCACTAACACCATGACATCCCACTAGGTGGTTGAGTTTCGCCCGGATTGGTACCACCGCATTACCTATTCCTACGACCATAACGTCCAATGCTTGCCGTTGACGTGTTCCGGTTCGGACGGTAAGGTAGCCGGTAAACTTACTTTTGCTCAAGGCCTAACATCCCGGCCTCAGGTTGGCAACGCACCGTTACCACCTTTGGTGTCTTACCATCAGAAGTCCGTCTGATTGTTTGCTTTCCAGTACCATAAAAAAGAACCATTACAGATATATGTATATAACAGTAATTAAGTACAAAAGCAGTAAAAGTTATTTTAACAATAGATAAATGCATGAGTTTCATTACGGAAATTGGAAAACACTCGATAATAGACCATCCATTAAATATTCAATATAACGGTCCATTAAGTCTGCTTTATTTGAAAAGTAACGTTTCGACTCATTAAACTTTGTCAAATTTTAACAAATTCACTCTAAATTCGTCAAACCTTGTTATATTCTTTTAATGGTTTCGGTCAAACCTGAGCGACTACAGCGACTGCAAAACGGAAACGCCAGCAGCGAGAGCGTTTGCTAAGCGAAACGCACGCGGTTTTCGGTCACACGCATGCACAGAGGTTACGAGTATCTTGTACTATTGTAATTTTTAAATTCCTGAAAATTTCAAGACGCTGTACATAAATGTGATGATAAATACGATATTGATCGCCTTATTTGCTAATGTCACTGATTCACAAAGCTCGAGTTCAATAATTATCTATAGAGATTAATATTTGTTCATCATAAACATAGATGTTTGTGTTTCTGGGTAAAGCTGTTAATTAAATTTCTAAAATTATTAATGCTTTTAACTATAGCAAAAGCATATCATATTATGATAATTCCTACCATTTAACTCTATTCATGTAATTTGACTCCCTGTTTATGAACTATATTAGAGACTAGCGACTCTAGCAATATTTGACTACAAATGAAGTTTGTGGTTAGCGCTGTAGTCAGGTAAGTGTGAACGTTAGCAGTAGGTTTTACTCCGTATAGTACCTTATAGATTCAGGCGGCATGCCACTTCCAAAACGTAGTGAAAAAAGAAAAACATGCGAGAAACGAAAGATATGGCCATTATAACTGTGAATTTGCAATGTAGAATGTAGGTACACATAACGGTATATCTGTGGGATCTTTAATATCTCGTCAACGGTAAAGAAAGGAATTAATAACTTCACCACAGGATTTGAATCCTCAGTAGCTCCAATGGTTAGAGCATTCGTCGGCATGACACGCAAGGGTATAGGTTCAAATCACGTCTGGGGCGATTTTTTTTTAATTTATAGAAATTACACCCAAGCACAGGGCAAATGCTAAAATAAAAATATATTGTGATATCATTTCAGCTACGTTCGGCACTATAAGAGTCTTCAATCCTAACTTAAAGCGTTAAGTTTTAATTTTAATTGAAATTCGTGAGATTTTCATAAAATCGGGTCTACCCGCTCAGCGCAATATAAGCCTTTCAATTATCTTAAAATTCAAGTTTACTTGAATTTTGAAGATCAGTGACTCTCTTTTGTCCGTTAGCACTATTACTTATTCGCATTGTAGACGCTACCATTTCGCATCCAACGTCCACGTTGTTGACGCTCAGGTTTTACTGAACCTTTATATCCGTAACTAAAGCCAAACTCTGTATGGCTGTTTATTCTACACTTTCCATACCTAGCTCCGAGAGAAATTCCATTTATTTTTATAAATATAAGAATACATTTGCACTACTTCGCTTATCATATTTTTTTTTTAAAAATAGCCCAGCGATTTTACTTTATAAAACCAAATGTTAGACAATTATTACATTTAACTATTTGAAGCTATAACACTGTCTTAAAGATTTTGTAAATTCAAAAATACATGAAAACGTGGAACAGTGCAAGTTTATTCGTAAATTAAATATTAATAGTTATTAACTTTGTTTTGTCGCTTTTGTGACTGTATGGACCTGATTGATAAGGATTGATTCAGTGCCTTGTTGGCGATAGGTTTGCCACATATCCCTTTATGGGGTTAATACTGGTTATACCGCTGTGTACCTCTTCAGAAACACGGGCTTGAAGATAGTTAAGTACTTATTAACATTACAACCTCTGGTCACTACCATCTTTAGCGCCTGGTATGTCTTGTTTTGCCTATCAGTTCTATACCAAAATGGAGCAAGCTAAGTAATTAGTACATACATATCTTCACGCCAAGTCACTTACGGGGTAGGCAGATTGTAAGACCTCACGATCCTGACAAACCTGTCTGGCTTCCGTCACGTTCATTACCCTTTTCATACAAACACGCCGGTTTCGGAGACTCTTGACACCACCCTCAGATAATACCCGAGTTATCTGATCGTGGATGCCAACCTTGGTCTCCCCGGGTACCTACATCCATCCACATTCGCATTGTATATCTGCTCTGTTAATCTTTCATCTGTCATTCTTTCCACATGACTGAACCAGCGGAGCATGCACTTTCGCATTTTAACACCAACACTTTCTTTAGTAATACGAAGATAGTACCCAATTTTACAACAACATTTATATTTTCCACATGACAAAAAGTATCTATGGAATTCCTTTAAACTATTAACGATGTAAATTATAAATTCTATAAACTATCAAGTATTTAATATTAATTCTAATATAGACATTTGATTCGACTTGTAATATCATTAATTATCTGTGTTAGATATTAATTTGATAATTACTGCTCTAATCGCTTTACTGTCAAAACATATCTTATTAATGTAGTGTTAAATTATTAATTAAAATACAGAAGCTAATCAGTTTCTATGTTTACTGTAAATTGTCTGCTTCCGTAATTGGTTAATTATTAATAAATCATTTTCAATAATTAAAGATTTTGATTAAAATGATTATTATTATATAATATTCTTTTCTAGTATTTAGTGGTCGCTTCTGTGGTCTAGCGTTACGGTATTGGACTTGACTTTATGAAGTCCCGAATTTGATGCCCGGGTCGGGATTTTTTTTATAAAAAAGTAATGTTGCCCGGGATTGAATGTGTGCTCGGCTTGCCACTTAACACATTGTAGGTCTTAGTGTCTTCAGCTAGTTTTAGCTACCTATTCTGTCTACCTTTTCAGGGATACAGGCGTAAAGATATTACTTTTCTTTTCTTATTATCAACAAAAAGGTATATATTTATATGCATGTTACTATTTCGCTTCAGAACTGATAAACCAATTTAACGGGTTATGACATATTTAGAAAGAAATAAATACTATACAGGTAACAAGAAAAACGTCAATACCAGAGAAAAATGTGTGTTTTCTTGATTTCATGTAATGTAATAAACTTATTTAATATTTCGTATTAATTAAATTTAATAATTGAATTCAGTGTATTCATTTAATATAGTTCAATATTGTTACAATTCTATAGCTATTTAGATAACTATCAACAAAAAAAAACACGTCAGCAATGGAACCAACTTTTATTTAATATCTGTTGAGCGTTTCTTGTAAAAATGCTAAAATCAAAATAACTTTCATCGAAGAAATTGGCGAAAAAGTTTTTTGTAAACCCTTTGAAATAATTAAGCACTTCCTATTTAAGCCTAATGATTTACTATTAACTGTACTTTTGATAAAATCAATCAAAATATACGACATCCCATTATTCCCATCGCAAAGGATGAAAGCAAAAACTACGTATAAACCGTTCTAATAGATAATTCAATTAGGATGGACATAAAAAATGCGCCTCTGTACCGACTTTAGATAGGGTTACCACTCGTGGAGAAAAATAAATATTTTTTATATTAATGTTCATTTTATTTTGAGTGTATTTTTTATTGTTGGTTGTAAATTTTATATTCAAATGCAGATACCAATATCAAAATATAATATGCTTTTACAAAATTTAAAGAAGTTTGCAAAAAAATGTTAACAACATATGTTCGGATATCTGTAACAAGTTTTGCATACTCTCTAAGACACATAGTATGCAATACTCTCTAAGACACATAATTTTAGGAAAGTAATTATATTTTTTTGAAGAGGAATGCGTTTTTTTAATTTTTATAACGTCATATTCAACAAAGATAATGAATAGACAAGAAACTGTCCAAGGTAGCAGCTTATAAAATTTGAGAGTTATGTGTATTTAAGAAAACATCTTAAACATTCCAACAAATATTTATTAAATTACTTATTATTTATTTGGTAGCGCTACAGTTTTGCTAATACCTACCGTCACAAATGAAATTATGCATCTTAAATTACACTACTTTTAAAATCATAGATATATTTGTAGAAAGTACAGCAGTCTGTTTTATTTAAATTGTATCAGATTTTGTACTTTTTCTACAAATCAATTTTAATTATTCTATACCTTACTCTCATCTTATGCTTAAAAAAGAAAATAATATGTTATTAATATTCATACAATGGGCAATGCTATTTTAAAAAAGTGTCAAAAGTTTATGGAACGTAGGAATTGCTTAATATAATTGTATTCCTTGATTTAAGTACACTCGTGGAATTCCTGGAAAAGTGGCAACCCTAATGCAAGATGATATCGCATCTCGGTGCGGCAAGCTTTGCTGGTGGGCAACGTGATCTAAACTCGTCACGTCCGAGATTGATTTACACATCATCGTTATAGTCTCTCCTGCGTCTGCACCTTAATTCATAGTACCCATTATCAACAAAAATGTGAAGCTCCATCAAATTTGTTTATTTTAATTAAAATTTATAGAAATTGTTGTTTAACTTTATAACCTATTTTGGGATATTCATCATCGCCTACTAGAATACCAATTTGAATGTTGTTTTCACATGACATGCATTTTTGGAGTAGTTTATTGATAATTACCTAATAATCATTCGTTAAGTAAATCATCATGTTGACATAACGTAAAGTTAATAATAACCAAAATAAAAGCCTATACCCTTCCACAGTCACATGTTTACCCTTTATCTATAGTTTGGGTCCTATGTTTAGAACAGACTATTTGCTGTCATGGATGGTAGCTCGTAACTGGCGAGCAAAGACTTATGCCCGGTTCCTATATTCAAGAAACGAGTAGTTTTAATTATGGCTGCTAACAACGGTTCCTCGTTCTCGACAGCTAACTTATAACTTGAAAATATGAGTAACGCCACGTAACGCTCCGTTACTTTAGAGCAAACTATGAATGGTTAAACTTACGGATTACGTTCGTTGATCATTTGAACCGGGCATAAATGGGTTATTACTTATTACTAATGAGACGACTAATGGTGAAACTTGATCAAATTTATATGCTGCTGCTACTGCTACTGTCACTACTGTTGCTGTTGCTGCTACTACTGCTACACGAGAAGCAACAGCTTATTAATGAAAAGTAATCAAAACTGCACTTTGTTATTTTTTTAACAGGGTTATACGAGTACCTCAATGAATCGGTCGGCATTTTCTAATTGCTTGTTTGACATTCATAAGTTTGAATATTATTTAACTATATTGTAATAAAAAAATACTGAGTGTTTTTATTAAATACCAGCAGCCCGTCCTAGCTTCGCACTGGTGGACAAACTATTATGTTAATATACATATAAACCTTCCTCTCAAATCACTCTATCTACTTAAAAAGCCGTATCTAAAACCGTTGCGTAGTTTTAAAGATCTAAGCACACATAAGAACAGGCAGTGGAAAGCAACTTTGGTTTATACGTACTAAAATGTATTAATAAATGTAATCCAACTTCAAGAAAGAGGTCGACCGCCGAATCCAACTCGGATAGGAGCGTTCGGGAAGCTAAAGGGTATTCTTGTCCAAATTACCACAGAGCTTAAAGTCGAAAATCTTCAACCAGTGTGAGTTACCGGTGGCGAAATATGGAACTGAGCCTTGGCCGTTAAATGTTGACCTCTTAAATAAGCTCAGAGTCGCTCAGCGTGCTATAGAGAGAGCTATGCTCGGTGTTTCTCTGCGAGATATGATCCGTAAATAGGTGATACGCAAGAGAACGAGAGTAACCGACATAGTTCAGAGAGTCAGTAAGCTAAAGTGGCAATGGGCAGGCCGACAACCGCTGGGGAAGAAAGGTTCTAGAGGTAGAGAGGCGGCCCGCACCGGAGGACGTAGTGTTGGACAACCTCCCTCCCGGTGGACTGATGATCTGGTTAAAGTCGCCGGGAGTCGCTGGATACAAGCGGCTGGTGACCGTGACTTGTAATACAATCTTTAACCTAAGGTACACAAAAGACCACTTCTCTATTTCGCTTTAACTTCGGTATTCCTAATAAAGAGTCGATTAGCATATATGTCACTAAAAATGTAATGCGGCCTTAATCCATTCTTTGGCTTTAAGATTTTTAACGAGGATTCTTACTTCGACGACCATCTAAAACGTATTAAATTTGTATGGCCCCATAACAATTATCTAGTCTTTAATTAATAAAACTTATTAATAGACGCGGTCTGTTTAATAAGCTATTAAAAACAACTGAAATCTGTATAGACTTAAAAACTTAAAACGTAAGACAATATCAAAAAAATATTTATTAGCGTAGGCGCTATTTCCGAAATTATCCATAAAATTTTTACGAGCAACAAAGTATTTCCTACTGATTATATAAAATGGTCCTAAGTCATTTTATTTCGTTTTAATCAAAAAACTTAATGGGTTTGATAACATTTAATATTTAAAACAAATCACTCTAGACAAAAATGGTTTTAATATACTTTATTGGTTGTAAAATTCTTGTTTTTATCAGCTACAAATTGTTTGATTGAATTAAAATTTGTGTTAATCGAAGCGTGTTAGGTTAGTGGGCAACATCCGTGTTACTTTATACATTTTTTTATTAGAAGGCAAACAAGCTGACTTACTTATTTTCAGATGATCTATATATTAATACGTGATGCCAAAACTTTGAACTCCTTTTTACAAAAATTGCGCGGACGCAGGAATATAAAATTTGGCACACTTATAGTTTATTTGTAGGAGAGGTGATATTTTTCAATAATAATGCTTATAAAGTACATTAAATCAATAAATAAAACATTACCCACACTACCATGCATTTGACACAACCAAACAAATATATTGATGATAACGATAAAAGATACAGATGGCGCATTAAAAAGTTTGAAAACAAAGTAGTTGTCTTGAGAAATGAAGATGGCGTTCTTATCAACAAGATATTAAAATTTATTATGTCCGAATTTCGACCAACGGGCGAACACTTGTAAAAATAAATGAATGAACGTTTATTTTCCACATTTAACAAAAAAAACAACCTTAGGCTAATACTGAAACGCAATTAAGGAGCCTTTTTGTCATCCTTAATGAGTATATTCTTGAACTATTTCAATGAATACCTAAGAAAATACCAAAATTATGGACATGGAGCTGATCTGATGACGGAAGATAACCATAGAAACTCCTGAATTTCCTATAGTGTTTGGGTTTATTTTAAAAACTTGCACAAGTGTTAATTTTAATCGCTGAATGTTTTAAGGTGCTTCTTTAAAATTAAGACAATTTTATGCAGGAGGTCCCGGGTTCGAATCCCGGGCAACAAAAAGAAAATTGAGTTTTTCCAATTTCCTAACAAAAAAAGATGCTCGGGATTGGATACATTGTGTCCAATTTGGCAATAGGCTTGCTAACTATCACATTGTAGGACTTAGTGTGTTCGGATAGTCGTGGGTGTCCTGGTTCTACCTCTGCCTACCACTTCGGGGATATGGGCGTGAACATACTCACTTTACTCTTATTATCTTCTATAATTTATTGATTCTTCACAATAATACTGACAGAAATATGTATTATTGCAATACTTAGTAAAAATATCAGTTTTCTCCAAATTTACTGTAACACTATAATAAAAAAAAAAATAAACCCTGACAAAACCTTCACGTATCTAGCAAAGAACCATCTCGATCACGTCAGCTACCAAATAAAAAGTCGGTCCATCCGTTGAAAAGTTTTGATATAACATACAGACAAACACACACACAGACACGTCAAACTGATAGCAACATATCGGAGTTTAAAAACGTGCCAACAGTCAATCTTTTCAGTCTCATTACTCATTTTCGTAAAAAGGGATTTTCAGTTTTAACTTTCCACATCAATTCAATAACAATTTTCACACATTCAAACACAAAAAAAATATATACTTGTGTTCTGGATGTTAGTCAACGATTCTAACACATAGAAATACTTAAATAGAAACCAGAATAAGTTTAATACACTCCCGACCCGGAAATGCAGACATCTAAATGTTCGTCACACAAATGCCTGCCCCCGTCGGGAATCGAACACGAGCCTCGCGGTTGATCGATGTAGATAGACGTGTACGCAAGTCATTCGACCAACTAGGCGGTCAATATATGTGATTTCATATGAGTGATGTTGCTGTGTTCGAAATTTCGATTCGTTTTTGAAGTGAAAACTTCTTTAGTGGCGTTGCGCACTATTTTTGGAATGGGTAAAAAACTTCTAAACTCGCATCAGGACACGTGACCTGATCGAAAATTCGTAAGACGGATGGAGAGTGAACAGCGGGCGCGTCGTAGGAGAGGAAGTATCCCCCTCTCTTTCTTCGGCGCGGTGAAAATGTATGCCTGCGCCTGCTGTTTCATTTAGACAGCGCAGGACGCTTGCGCTAATGTTCGGGTTGTCATGTTTGTGTACGATAGTGCAATAAATGAATATTGTATTCTACCAAATAAACGATAGTACTTTTATACTGATAATTAAAGCAATTCGTGCAAAATAATTCCAAATTATTTATTTATTTATTTCACATGGAAGACCAACAGCAACTTATACAATTAAAATGGTAACAGAAA
>NJDC01007783.1:87128-99941 GCA_002245475.1 Calephelis virginiensis | reverse complement strand
TATCCATAGCATAAATATCAATCGAATATTCGAAATTTAACAGAAATTTTGATTCTCGACAAAACTATACTATATATATGTGTATATTTTTATGATATTGGAAGTCAAACAAGCACGCGGATTTCCTGGTGGTAAGAAATTCACGCCGCCCAGTGACACCAATAGTAATGGTGCGTTGCTAACCTGAGGCTGGGATGTTAGGCCTCGAGCAAAAGTAAGTTTACCGAATGCCTTACCCTCTAAACCGGAACACGTCATGATGTTATGGCGGCAGGAATAGATAAGACTGTGGTGCCAATCCGGGTGAGTCTCAACTGTACCACCTAGTCAGATGTCACTTTATTACAATTTTAACCATGAACTATAAAAAAAAATATAAAAAATGTAGGTACCTGGGAAGACCAAGGCTGACATTTCACGATCAGATCAATCGGATTTTATCCGGGGGTGGTGTCACGAGTCTCCGAAACCGGCGTGTTTGTATGGAAAGGGTTATGAATGTGAAGGAAGAAAGACAGGTTTGTCAGGATCGTGAGGTCTGGCACTCGATACTCTCTGCCTACCCCGTAAGGGACTTGGCGTGAAGATATGTATGTATGTATGTAATTATAAAAAAAAATTGACCCTATTTGGTTTGGATCCTGTGGCTAGAATATATCCTCTGCCGTCTTGCTTGGCAGTTTGAAAGAGGCGAGTAGGAAATAGTTCATTACTAACAACTCTATTGTTCGAAGACTGCTTTGCAGAAACTTGCTTGAGTAGGGATTTACCGCCTTACCTCTTGCCATACCACCTGTACATACTTTAGGTACTATTTTGTAAGAAATACACATTAGGCCTAACACCCGGCTACAAGATAGCAATGCATATATAATATTTACTGTGTTGTTGCCACTGGCGGTAGAGTACTACGCAGCAATCGGAAGTATCCAGTAGATCAGGTAGTTATCCAGCAGCGTACTTATTCCTGCCTCCATAATGACTCTGTCATGTTCCAGTCCGAAGAGTAGGATAGCCGGTACCTTTGCATCATAGGCCTTATATCTTGGCCGCAGGACCTGTAACATCTATGATGTTTATAGGCCAATGTTTTTAGTTATTTTCATTTAAGTATTTCAATTTTACTTTAGTTATTTTAATTTTTAAGAACACCAGTAAATATTTTACAGGATTATCTGCAAAACTCTTGAACACCTATCAAATTGAATAAGAATTAAAATATTAATAGGTACCTTTTGATTATTACATTTAATCATGTCTTTCTGTATTCTTAATAATTAATACTGATGTATATATTCATTTCTCCATTAACGGTACCAAGTACCACAACCCATACGTCACCATAAACCGAGACTGAGCTCAAAGTCAATTGAAAACGATCGTCGGAGCCGACACCCGATGACGGGTAATCACAAGTACAGACAACAAAAAAAACTGTCGTTCAAAATCGTAAAAAATATGTAAAGTGTTGTGCAACGTTTAACCAGGATTGATAAAACAAAATCTTAACGCCGATATCCGCAAAGAGGTAGGCAGTGGCTTTTCTAAGGCATCCACGACTAGCCAAAGACAGTAAATCCTAGAATGTGATAGTTGGCAAGCCTATCGCCAACTGGGCCCATATCCAATTCCGGGCAACGTTGTTTTCATTAAAACATTGAAAACGCTCATTTTATATTATAGAGATTTTTGAATTGGTAACATTGATTAACCGTATCTGCTACCAGAGCGTACCACCATTGTCGCGGTTCTTTCTAGGATATTAAAGTGAAGTAGCTGAAGATCATGCTAAAAAATTGCAACGCACTGTTGATCTCTATGGTGTCTATGTACGATGATTGCCACTTACCAGTATTTGCTGCCATTCAAAAAGTGGTTGTGTTGTGGATTTAGGCTAGTCGTAGGTGCCCTGGTTGTGCATCTGCCTACTTCTTCAGGTATATGGGCGTGAAGATACTAAAAGATATATTGAATACATTAGACCATGGTCATGAACACCAACTGTTAAGTTGAACCAATGTGGATTAGAGTGGCCACTATTCACTAATCGGAATCAACAGCCAATAAACTAGCAAGGTCTCTACACGTTGGGTCCATATGTTGAGACCGTACATCCAGTCCCAATTAATCCTCTGCACATTGTGCAAAATTTTGAACTAATATATGAAATAGTACAAGCTGTTGTCCATAATTTCGTTTGCTGGCATTATATAATTTATCTATTCAGTGGAAACACGTTGAGGTATCGGTATAGAAAACAACCTTTTTCCCTTTCCAAAGATCGGTCTACTTCTATTCTAAAAATGGAAGTAGTTGTTTCAGCCTCAAAAGAAGGACAAGCAAACTTTTAGCAATAATAATGTTAGCATATTAGTATCAATGGCTGTTAAGGTTACTTCTTTCACCCGTTTAAATACCAAGATCGTAAACTTCCAAAGAAAATAATGCAAATAAAATAAACCCTTGGTGTAAAAGCTATTCGTTCGTGAAGGAATATTTATTACGAGTATTATTACTTATTAGAATATTCAAAACTTTTTTGCCGACAGTACTAAACCATAAGCTTAGTTGTTTTTATGTATCCATCGATTCCACGTCATTGACTAAGAACAATATGTTGATTCGAATAATAGCGCTTAATTGTTGACTTGAAAGCTTTTGAAAGTTCTATTTGAATTTAGTTGTTTGTTGTTGAGATTGTTCAGGATTCTTGACCCTTGATAGTTTTGTTGGTGAACGTTTTCAATATAGTACGAATCCAATTGCGCAATTTGAACTTCATATTTTAATCCATTTTATAATATAATAGCTGACCTGACTGACTTTGTCCTTTTCTAAACATGATTATTTGATTTTTCTCCTGGAAATAGCTAACATAAAAAATGTAGCAAACTCAACCTGTTTAAGAGTAATACGATGACTAAAAAAAGGTATTATTACTACATAGTATTAAACAAAGTCGCGTTCTCTGTCCCTACGACATTCAGTCTTTTAAACTACGCAACGGATTTTAATGCTTCTCTCTTAATGGTTTTCTTTTTAGTAAAGTATTTAAAAAGGAAGGTTTATATGTACATTTATACCCGGGCAAAGCCGGGGCGGGCCGTCCGTTTTTTTATATATGAGATGGAAAGGAAGTATATGAATTTCCTTATGTCAAAAATTTAAGTGGCCGATCTGAGATTTTGGTATTAGGAGTCTGATTAAGTTTTTTTTTCGTTTACTACAATTTAAAGGTAACTACAGATGACTTCTTTCATCCGGAACAAAATAACAAACAGTTTTCATCAAAATTGGTTGAATAATTCAGCTGCACTTGATCATAAATAAACGCGTTTATACGTAATTAATATTTCAATAAAATACTTATCCTTTTTTACTTAAATATTATTATGTGAAATATTAAATTAAAAGCTGTAATAAGCTTTACCCGCAGGTTAATATCCTGTAAAACTGATATTATAGTACAAATGTTTTATGAAAATACTAAAGATGTAATTTTATCAAGTAACAAGGATGAATACATGCAAAATTTCCTTCCTTCCTTTCTTTCGTTATTCGTAGTTTCGTTAAGAAGGTCCTATTTTTGAAAAAATCATAAAACTTAATTTAACTCTTACAATATTACATCAAAACTATAAAGAAATTTCTAGGAAGATAGAAATACTTAAAATTTAAAGTATCTTGAGTATTGTCTTACGGCGTTTGCAAATCTTGATGCTAAGAAGCTGAAGATATCCGTTACAAAAGGGCTCTGAGGGCTCACGCTGCCACTTCAGAAACAGCTTACGTGCCAACCATCGAGGGCCAGATTTTACCCCACTTCATCACCTTATTCAAGTTGCAATCATTAAGGGAGTTTTAAAAGATTTCGTTTTTTTTACATACATAATTTTGAAAAAAGAAGACGATAGAAATTTCAATGGACAAAGATCAAGCTTTGCTCTGATACGAGATGTCTTTTAACTGACATTAGACATATAAAAATACCAAAACATAATTAATAATAGTTAAAAACTAAAAAACATAGGTTATCTAAATAAACTATAAATTAAGTAATCTTCTTATATATAAAAATCGATTGTCTCGCTCAAAGATTGTCTCGAAAAGTCTCGCTAAAAGTCGAGAACAGCTGGACCGATTTGGCTTATTTTTGTTTTGAATTATTTGTGAAGTCCAGGAAAAGTTTAAAAGATAAGAAACAAGGAAAAATTGTGAGGAAACTAAAAAAACAATATTTTAAGTTTTTCCATTAAAACCAGTTCGACGCAAAAAAATCGCTGGGACAATTAAATATCTTAATATATATGTGCTAAATTGTTGCTAAATGTGTTGGTAAACACATAACTTCTGAACGCTTGAACCGATTTGGCTAATTATTTTTTTGTTGTGTTAGATATTGTTGAAAGAAGTCAGAATAAAGAGAAAAACCGGGAAAATTGCAGGAAAAATGGGAAAAACAGTACTTTAGGTAGAACGCCGGGACGGCTAGTTTTATATACACATACATACATACATATCTTCAGGCCAAGTCACTTACGGGGTAGGCAGAGAGTATCGAGTGCCAGACCTCACGATCCTGACAAACCTGTCTTGCTTTCTTCATATTCATGACCCTTTTCATACAAACACGCCAGTTTCGGAGACTCTTGAAACCACCCACGGATAATATCCGAGCCTTGGTCTCCCCTGGTACCTACATCCATTCACATTCGCATTCTATATCTACTTTGTCAATCTTTCATCTGTCATTCTTTCCACATGACCTAACCAGCGGAGCATGCCCTTTCGCATTTTAACACTAACACTTTCTTTCAATCCTACTCTTTCTCGGATCTCACTGTTACGAATGCGGTCAGCGAGCGTTACACCACAGATTTTCCGTAGTGCTCTCATTTCGACCGCATTTATCCTACTTTCATGCTCTTTCTGACATACCCAACTCTCGCTTCAATACGATAACGTTGGAATAAGCACATAATTATGCAAAGCGAGTCTAGCTTTTTGACTCAAAACTTCGCTTTGGAATAGCTTACCCAACGCTCCATTCACACCAATCCCTGCACTCACTCTCCTCTCTACATCCGCGGTGTACCTTCTATCCCTGCTAAAAGCACAACCAAGATATACAATTTCGGTCACTTGTGCCAGCACTACATCATCAACAAAAACTCTTACATCCGTTCTGGCTACGTCTCTTTCAAACACCATTATTTTGGTTTTCATCGCATTCAAATGTTCTTTACAATCTACTTCCATAACTGTGACCAGTGTTTGCAGCTCAGATGGTGTAGAGCCCAAAAGTACAGCATCAACTGCATAAAGCAGGCAGTTCACCACTTGGTCACCCATACGCATTCCCACATTCAATGAACTTAACCTTTGAAGACATTTGTCCAAATACAAGACAAACAAGCGTGCTGACAACACACGACCCTGCTTGACGCCAATGTTAACATCAAACCAAGGTGATATGTTGCCATCCAACCGCACTCATGCTTTACAGTCTAAATTCATTGACTGCACCGCACGCAGCAGGGTCCCATATCTACTAGGGACTATCCCATAATCTGGCAAAATGTCCCCAAGTTCCTTACGTACAACCCTTTCAAACGCTTTTTCGAGATCCACAAAACCGCAGAAAACCTTCTGACCAACAGCCAGATGCTTCTCTACAATGTTGCGGAGCGAAAACACTTGATCCGTATATCCTCTTCCAGACCTGAAACCGCCTTGAGCCTCCCACAATGTTCCAGCGGACATCCCTTGCATCCTCCTTTCAACTATTTTTCCGTACACTTTTGATGCTAAACTGATCAAACTAATGACCCTGTAACTTGTACAGTCCATGCGTGAACCCTTGCCTTTATACAAGGGCACGATGACCGCACGTCACCAGTCTTCTGATACTCTGCCGATCTTCCAACATTTGTTACAAAGAACCCAGAAAGAGTCCCGGACGGCAGGACTACCAAGTTTGATCATCTCAGCTGTAACCCTATCTACTCCCGCAGCCTTACCATATTTCATACTTCTTCTCGCCCATTCAACTTCTTCCATCATAATGCCTTCAGATGCCTCCGCTAATTCCGAGTCATATCAGTACTCGGACCAAGCGGCAGCATCTTGGGCACATTCATACATATCTCCATAAAATTCAATCCACCGTTTTAACACGTCATGCGTGCTTGCAAGAATATTAGCACTCTTAGACTTAATTCTATTCATTCTGGAGGCAGACGAACAACTCCGAGACTTCTTCACCTCCCTTCAAAAGAGTTTGGTGTTCATCTCGAAGCTGTTAGCCAACCTCTCTTCTAGTTTCATACTTTCCCTTTCACGCTTCTCTTTCACTAAGTGTTTGGTGATATTCCTGCAACAATGGTACATTTCTTTGTTCAAATCTTTCATACTGTCATTCGACTGCACACATGCCACATAGTCTAGCCAAGCTTTCTTCTTTCTTTCAACTGAGGCTTTTACCTCCTCATCCCACTATGCGTTACCATTCATAAACTTGTGCATCTTTGCACTCCCACATACCTCTTTCGTAACATCAACCATACTATCTTTCAAAACATTCCAACAGTCATCACGTCTAGTTTTATATAATTTCAAATAAAAAATAGCAATAAAAAAATAACGTTTATTCTATAAAACCGTGGGATAACATAATGTGTTTCTCATCACTATTATATCCATCCAAAGTTCTATAAAAGATGTAAAATAAGCCTTTATTTTGCTTTATTTTAAAGTAACGCCTGATTCAATAAAATATCTCAAAGTTCTATGTTAAAAAAATACAAATGTCTTAAAAGTTTAGTATATTTAACATTGCAAAAAAAAATGTGATATACGTAACCGGTGCAACTTGTTTATTTTAGTAACATTTAAAACAACTCTTTCGATTATATTTGACTGTGAATTTTCATCTCCTGTTTACATTTAGTCTTACAGAAATGGCTAGGATGCTAGGAAGCGCAGCATTGATAGCTCGTCACTAAAGTGGATGAATTTTCTCGTTTTTAAATATATAAAGAGGGAAATGATATGTGGACTGACTTTTTTTTTTGTGAAACAATAATAGTTTTATAAAATATTTAAATAATATTAAAATATTTTTTAAATATTAAAATATTTGCTCACCACAAGTTGGTAGAATATGTAGGAACGCTTAAATAATTTTGTAACATCTTTGTAACACTCATATTCCGCAAATAAACATTTTTTCTTTCTTTCTTTTCTTAAAAACGTACATATGGAAAAAAAGACACTTTGAAAAGTTTGTTGAAAACCTAATGAAACAATATTTGACAATACATCAAAGTTCAAAAGCCCGGTTCCTATAATTAACGAACCGTAAACCGTTAGCATCACCATTGGTAGTTCACTCAAAAGTATCTCAGCGTTGCTCATAGGTATACAAAATGTTTAGACTTAACTATCGAAAACGGATGACTTTAGTTAGATTTTTTACCTACTATTCGTAAAAAAATACAGTTCGTAAGCAAAGCGACTCATTTCTTGATTACAGGAACCGAGCCTGTAAACATTTATTACACAATAAGCTTTTTGTCAGTTTTTGAACAGTTATTAAATTGCCTGTGTGGTCTAGCGGTCCGGGTGTTAGACTTGACTGCATGAGGTCCTGGGTTCGAATCCCGGGTCGGCCAACATAAAGAAAATTGGATTTTTCTGATTAAAAAAAAATGTTGGTCGGGATTGGAAATGTGCCCGGTCTGCGATAGGCTTGCCACCTATCACATTGTGGGACTTAGTGTCTTCGGCTAGTCGTGGGTGCCTTGGTTGTACCTCTGCCTACCTCTTCGGGGATATGGGCGTGAAGAAGATTAAATTGATTGGCGGATAAGGAGCGCATAATGAGGTGACTGATTTTTGCATGAAAGTGATATAATTACATTGGTTGACAAATATTTAAAATGAGTTTAATCACTTCTGTTTAGCGGCCTCTTATGGGACTTGACTCCATTAGGTCCCGGGTTCGATACCCAGCTCAAGTAAGAAAAATAATATGTTTTTCAATGTTCTGACAAATACAACATTGCCCGGGATTGAATATATGCCCGTTAGGCGATAGGCTTACCACCTATTACATTGTGAACCTTGTATCTTCAGCTAGTTACCGGTGCCCTAATTGTGCCTCTACTTATCTCTACGGAGATATGAGCGTAAAGATGCTTTTTTCTTCAATTGACTGTGGTAAAACTATCAGGAAAAACTACCAGGGAATGGACGTGTATATAAACTTAAATGACTTAAAGTAAGTACCATTTTTTAAGGTTTGTATATTAATTTGAAAAATTAGAATTCTCAATGAAATTATTGAAAACAAGCTGATATTTAAACCTAGAATTCCCAAAATACAATGGATTACAGAAATGTATCTACAAATAGTTAAAAAATACTGTCTAACGCTGGCTAGCGTATAACAGCTTCGTCAAGAATGTACTATTTGTATATATTAGTTCCTTTATTAAAAAAACCTTTTACTGAGTTTTTTATAGATACACTAGCAGTTGCCCGCGGCGTTGTCCGCGTGATTAATGTTCTCATGGTCCCACAGGAACATTTTTTCCGATAAAAACATCCTAAGTGCTAATCCAAGTTACTCTGTGTGTGTCAAATTTTAAAAAATCGGTTTATTTTTGCGTGAAGCAGTAACTACGTAACGTACGTAGTTTGTTTGTTACGAACAAACAAACAAACTTTATAATATTTATAATATTAATATTATTTGTATTTGAAGAAAAAACAGCTCTCTCTCTCTCTCTCTCTCTCTCTCTCTCTCTCTCTTCCTATGGTCGTATTTTATGCTTGCTCGCCCTCTGTTTACGCCGTCCTTTGTTAATGAAATTTGCAAGAGAATTAAATGTACTGTTTTCGTTTCACCATTCAGAGAACTTCCAAATAAAATACAATATAATTTAATACGAACAGCAGATAATTGAATGGCTGATTTATGTGTTTTTTATAGTACTAGAAGACACACAAACAGGCCGAAATGTCTGATTGTTAATACACATCACGTAAAGATATAAAAACGTTAATGATACGCTGCCAAATTAAGGCCGGGATGTCGATGCTTAAATGTAAATATATCCAAGCTCGTATTTCTGAAGTGGTAGGCAGAGGCACAACAGGTTTTTTCCGTTTTGTAAACACAAATGTGTAACAACCCCCGTTTTCATGTTTTTTTTATGATATTGGAAGGCAAACAAGTAGACGGATTATTGGATGGTACGACATCACGGCGCTTAGAGATACCAAAGGTGGTAATGGTGCGTTACCAACCTTGGACCAGAATGTTAGGCCTGGAGCAAAAGTAAGTTATCTTATCCTCCGAGCCGGAATACGTCAATGGCAAGCGGTGACATTATGGCGGCAGAAATAGGTAAGGCGGTAGAACCAATCCGGGTGAGTCGCTGCGAAACTCTACCACCTAGTAGTATGTCACTTTGCTAGATAAGCCTACGCTCGCCTTTTACGAGATGCCTGGCACAGGAAGGCAGATGATCTATTCTGCAAAGGAGTCTGGACCAACACGGTTTAAATAAAACTAACTAAATTACCCAAATTAAATAATTTTATTTGTAATTTTATTAGTAATTATATTTAGCGACTTCTTCTATTAATGAACCAAATTATGTCTACTTATTTTTAAGTTTAAGAAACAATCGTTTGCAGGTATTTCCCCTGCACATTTTCATCTCCTATTCACATTCAGTCCTGACCCTTCGTTTGCTCTGAAGTTAATACAAATGAAATTTGCAAGAAAATTAAGCGTAGCGTTGTTCATTTCACAGTCCAAAGAGTTTTTGAATTAAAATGTAATTTACACAGAAAAAGTAATTGAATGTTTGTTCTGTATAGCTTTTTAATTGAAAGAATTAAATGCTTGCGAAGTGTGGCTATTTGAATTAAAAAGAAACTGATAAACTTACGGGCTATCTGATATTTATAAATAAGATAACACAATATTTTCCTCTCATAATAATTATTAATTTTTTTTTAAAAATATATCCACATAAAAAATAAATTGATTTGAATGACTTGCTTTTTTCGTTAGGACTTATTGCATGTAGAATAAGCTTATATAAATTTAACAAAATATATAGAAAATATGTTTATAAAGGAAATTCATTATTTGACACGTTTTATGCAAAGCGATTTAATAATTCTATTATTTCAAAGTTTGTTGAATCAAAGTTTATTAAATAAGCTTTTCATGTGTAGTATGTACCTACTTGTACGTAACATTTTTATAAACTACCACCGGATAGAAATCTTGGCCTCACACTGAGATCCGGTGAAATAAATTGACCAGGCATGCCTTTTTCAAAACTAATCGCAACACTATAAACTAAAAAAAATACAAGTTACAATTTAATTTTACATTTTATTTACATCTTAAATAAAAATTCTGACAAAAAGTATAGCAAATAATATTACAAGTTGCAGTGCGAGATTAAAGTGAATTAAATTAGCAGCCTCAAGTTTTTGTCAAATATCACGCTAAATTTGTACAAGAGCAAAATAGTTCTAAATAGACCCAAAGAAACCATTTGAGTCATATAAAACCAAAAGTTCAACATCCAGTTCACCCCTATGCTATATTTTATACGACTCAATTGTTGAAAACAAATCTAGGTGACTAAGTTTGGTTACTTATGAATGATGACTTAGGTTAAAACACCATGAGTTTACAAAAATCGCTTCATGGGTTCTGTACCTCATACCAAACACTCCCCTAAACAACGCGTGGCTATTTTTCATTAATTTCCACCCAGATACTGTATAATTTGTACAAATCTAATTTGGTTCTTGTCATTGTAGACGTTGCTGTGTGCGTGGTTCAACTTCATAAGTGACAGCGATTTATTATTATTTTTAATTGACGCTAAAATAATTTAAAAATATTCCATTTCCAATTTAATATCCCCACTTACTCAAAATTGTGTAAATGTAATAAAAAATAAAACTATAAGTACCACTAAAAAATTATTAGTGAGACATTGAAAAAAATAATAAGTATATTAAAATGGTTAAATATATATATTGGGATGTGAAAATATATTGATGTCTTGATATTACGTATAAAAATCACTTTATATTCAAGTTTTGCAGTAGTATTTATGCGATTGTTCCAGCAGCGAACGCTTTATTTTTTTTATCATATTACAGAACTAAAAACTTTGGGAAAATCATGGGTGCTCTACTTCTCTCGTCAGAGATACCGGAGGGTAAATATTTACTTTGTGTGTTGTACTTTTGAAAAATAATCAAATGAATTTAGTCCCTCCTATTTGAAAATTTAAAAGGAAAGCCAAATATAAAAGTATGATTTCCTTACACACAGTAATACATTTTACGTCAAGAATAAATATTATTTCATTATAGTTCAATAGGTGAGTCTGTACTCACCTAATTCACAAAATTTTAACAGAAGTTTGTAAATATTTTGTTTAAGCTATACAAAGCACCAGGTGTGATACTATCTTAACAACAGAATTTTATGATGGTAAAAAATAGTCATGGGTAATTGACACCATATATAATTGTTATAGGTGCGACGCTGTGACCGAGGTGTTAGACCGTATATGCAAGTTTAAAGGCTACCCCACCCCCGGTACCGGAATTTGACACTGTCATTATGACTGCAGGAAGAGGTAGGAGGTGGATCCCTACCCATGTCTCTCTTGTCTATTGCGAGCCAGAAAAATAAGCTAAATTCTACACGGAGATCAATCAAGATCAATCAATCTGATCAATTCAGGGAAAAATGATAAAGAAGTCTAATCCTACTTATTGTACCACACTACAATAGGCCCGCCCTCATTTCTTCTAAAAGGGGAATCGACAAAGTGCCTATTAACCTCATTACGGTTTCCGCTCACATGTGGTTTCTTTTGGAACAATTTTCACGTAGAACCAAAAGATTAGCATTTCATTAGAAACAACGTTTAGACGAACATTACAATTTTTTTATTAAAGAACTAGCCGCCCGCTACAACTTTGCACCGGTGTAATATATATGCGGTTTTTTTAATAGATAAAGCGTTTAAACGCTCCTCTTTAAACGCTTTATCTATTAAAAAAACCGCATCAAAAAATGTACGGGTCGGGCTTGACGAGACGAACACGAGGATATAAAATTTTTGAAAATAGGATGAAGGATCACGAAAATATTTTCGAAAAACCTGTGAAAATTCGGAAAACTTGAAAAAAATGTATGAAAATGTGTCGCGAAAATTGAAAATATTACCACAAAAATTTAGGAAACGGTGAGAGGAATCAAAAAAGGTACGTAGGTCAAGGGTTTGTATTATAATTTCCTAATATTTAATCTAATTATATGAAATTGCTATAGGGCTTAGGTGGATTTTTACAAGTATGAGAATTTATGCTTTTATTAAATTTTATATAGAATTTATTATCTAATTACAGAGGGAGCGGTGTCTACGGGTCGGGCTCGACGAGACGAACACGAGGATATAAAATTTTTGAAGGACCACGAAAATATCGAAACCCCAACTCTTCCGTTATTATGTGTTGCACCCAGCCATAACTAATGTTTGTTATCTCAGCTATCTTACCACTGGTCAAACGTCGGTTACAAATTTTATCGATGTTTTCTTTCGTGGTAGAGGATGTAAGCCTTCCACTCCAAAGATCATCTGTAATACTCTCACGACCGCGCTTAAACTCAACTACCCACTTCTTGACACTGGAATACGATGGAGCAGACTCCCCCAAAGTGCTCACCATATCTTGATGGATGTCTTTTGGTGATAG